>VZDJ01000049.1:4421290-4667594 GCA_008694505.1 Cyanoderma ruficeps
AAAAAAAAAAAAAAGAAAAGAAGAGAAAAACAATATCATTTGGGATGGGGCTGTCTACATAGCAACAAACTTAAAAAAAAGAAAACAACAAAACCAAAAAACCTGAACAAAAAAGCTTGGCTTTCCATTGAATAAGATTAAATATATATATATATATTTATATAAAAAATTACATTGGCTGTATGTGAAACCTTGAGGTGCTGAAGAATAAAATAAAAGTGTTAAACAGAGGAAAAAACTTCTTTTTGTTTTGTTTTTGTTTTGTATTTTTTAATAAGCAGCTCTGTACAATGAAGGCTCATTATGAAAAAAAAAAGTCAACGGCATAGTTATAAAAGAAACCACGATTTTTAAAAAATCATCTTCTAAGCAACTGTGGAATTTGAAAAATGTAGCAGTCACATTTACAGACAGGTCAGAGCTATCGGATCAGCAACACCGCGATTTCCTCAGTCTCCCCAGAGGAACATGCAGAACAATGCGTGCACAGAATAGGGCAGGGAGGGGGGCACAGGACAGGGGAGGGAACGAGGGGAAAAAAAAAACCCCAGAAAAAGCTGATCCACAAAGTGGAGGGAGAGCTTTTTTTTTTTTTTTTTCTCTTTTTGAAATATCGGACGTAAACAGAAAACATCGGAGGCAACTGGTAAAATCTACAGTTTGCAAACACCCCGTTGGCAAAACAAACGTCTTGTCCCCGTCTCCCGTGTTTAAACCTGTCATGGCTTAAAAGACTAAAGAAAGTTTTCAGACTTTGGAAGGAATTGTGACTTTTATTAATCCTTGCACCCCCTCCCCCAACAACCACATCCCCCTTGATAAAGATTTTCCTTCCTATTTGATAACATTTGAGGCATTTTGAAATCAAAAAGACAACGCGATGAATGTCGACAAAGAGGGAGTATAATACAGTTTGCATTACTAAAAGGCAATTCTTTGAGGAGGACATTTCCTTAAAAAAAATAATAATAACAACAAGACAGCAAACTAGTTTATACAGTACTATACGCAAAAAAAGGGTAAAAGAATTAACAATTCATAAATAAAAGACAGGTCCCAGACCTGTTATTTGTGAACCATTTTCTTAAATAGGTGCATTATGTAAATCTTATGTACAACAAAATTACTTTGCATAACAACTGCAAGGACATGGGGGGAGGTGAAAATCATATTGGTTTTGGTTTTCTTCTCTTGAGATTTTTGAAGTTTGATTTTTCTGGAGCAAAACTGGTGAAACAGGAGTTCTGGCTGGCTGGGTGCCAGCCAAGGAAATCCAGGTAAGTAAGGACAAAGGAATATATTTTTTTTTTCTCCACACGGCATAAAACACAAAGGCAAATAAAATCCACAAAGGTGTTTTTTTCCTCTTTATAATCCTCTTGCTGCTACAAAGTCCTTTTTTTTTTGTTTGTTTCCTTCCTTTTCAATTTAAATTATGTTGATTCTGAAATCACAAAGCTGAAAGAATCCGATCCAGGGGGGTCCAGGGGATGGGGTCCAGGCTTGCCCCCTTCCTCCCAACACACACAACTCCACTCTGCTACCCCACAACTCCTGCCACCAAGTCCCCAGACTCACTGCTCTACAGGAATTGGCCAAAAGTTATTTTCTGGTTTGTTTCAATCTGTCTGTTTTAAAAATCTTTTCCTTCTCACGAGAAGCAAAAGAGAAGAGTCGGAGGCAGGGAGAGTTCACCAGGCTTCGGTGTAGCGGACGTCCACCTCCTTCAGGTTGGGGAGTTTAGCCTGTGAGGGGAGGAAAGGCCAGAATTAACAACGTGTTCAGGGCTCAGGTAAAAAGTTCCTGTCAAATCTCTTGTGTGGGATCATTCCCTGCACTTGTCCAACAGAGCAGCGGTGTCCAGATCTGGAGGAGGAATAGAGAAGTGGGAGGCGAAAGAACTTCCTGGGGAAGGAGAACACCTTGCCCCGCTGCCGTTGGTGGTGCTGATTGGCTGCCCAGGGGCAAAGGCCAAAAAAAACTTTGTGTCCTGTGGCTTTTTGTGTGACAGCAAGCCTGGGACCTGTGCAGTTCTGAAGACTGTACATGTATTTTGAATGTGGGCTCCCGAAAGAGGATGAAATCACCTCCCCTTGGCAAGGAAAGCACAGAGCCCCACTGGTGGTGAGGGTGACAGGCAGCCCAGGAGAGGCAAAGGGCAGACACAGCTTTCTGGCCTGGGAGCTCCTGTGTGGAAACAACCCCTGGACTTACTCAATTCAGAGGCGGTGTCCAAATCTGGAGGAGGGCTACAGAAAGGGACAAAGCACCTCTCAGCAAACCGGGAGGACTGATCTGCCAACCACCAGCAGGAAGAGGCGTGACACCCTGGGCCCAGTGCTGAGCTCAGCAGTGAGCTGGGGCAGGCGGGTGTGGCAAAGGAACACGATGCTGAGCCCTTACAGACACACCAACTCCCACCTGCTCTAAAACCCACACACCAGCCACCAAGTCCAGATCAGACCCTGATCTTCATTTTTTATGCAATCACTTAGCAAAATGTGTCTGTCCAACTTTGGCCATGAAGGCAGTGGACTCGAACTGCAGCAGAGAGACACGTTCCTCCTTCAGCCTCCACACTGCTCATTTTACCCTCCACATACTAAAACAACTCATGGAGCACCAGCAACTTTTGGTGTTTTTGTGGTCTGCCTTCCACAGCTCCGCTGCTTTTGGCCATATCGCTCCTGAATCACCCCACATGAGGCAGATGGGGACTGGCTGTTTGTGCTGTTCCTACTCGTCGATCCCCTTTCCACGCTCCCTGACCATAACTGCACGGCTAATTCTCTCAAAACAAATAAACACGTTTAATTAGGCCAGGGCATAATTGAGGACTTGGAAGTTTCTAGGAGTCATTATTACCTCACTCCTTGATTTATGGGCACGCATATTTTGATAAGAGCTATTCATAATCCTACAGACACTGCCAGCAAATAATTTTTCAGTTAGGCAATAATGACTTCAGTAGTGGGTGTTTATTTATTGTCTGGTTCAGCCTGCCTGGTACATATGTGGGTGTCTGTGTGTGTGCAAACGTGTTTAGTGGGGTGGGGGATGGAGCTGAGAGGAAATGTCATCACTGGCGTGTGCCCCAAATGCTCTTGCAGACCAATGTGAGAAGAAGGAAAGATTTGTATCAAAAATACGTTCTTTGAAGTCTGAACTGTTCTTAACAAACCTACGACCATGTGCCCCAGGGAGAGAAACTACTACCTTTGAACACACACAGAGCCCTAAGAAAATGGCCACCAAGATAAATCTCAGTGGAAGAGGTGAAAGGGGAAAAAGTGATGCCTGCCTGTTTTGCAGCTTTTTGAATTCTTTGCCATCACCAGGACTTTGCTCACAGGCGGTTTTGCTGTTTTCCCTGGCAAGTCACTTTCTTGTGTGGCTGCTAAGGATTATTAATGCCACACCAGAGCAGAGGGAACTGGTTAGGAAAATGTGAGTTTCAGCAAGAAGTGAGGGGCAAAGGGGCTCAGAAGCAGGCGTGGGACTGGGGAAGCCTTTCAATAGATGTGATTTCAGAGCCCTAGGCCAAATACAGCACTGACCTTGATTGTCTGTAAATGCCTGGGGCCTGATACAAGCTCCATTGTGTGAACCCATCTGCAAGCCAGCTGTTAATTCCAAGGACTTCTTTGCATATACAATTGTGACACAAGTTTTTAAAAGTTGATCTTGAAAACTCCATGCAAGCAGCATTGCAGCTGAGTCCCTGGGGGAGCTCTGGCTCCAACAGCCAGAACCAAAGATAGATGTTTGCAGTCAATTTTGAAAGCAGAGCAGTTACAGGACTTGCTTCAAGTTCCAAACTCAACCCAAGGTTGTGACCTTTTAAGTAAATGTGGCCCAATCTGTTTCAACATCCAAGACAAAAAATGTCAAGTTTCATCTTGAGTCCTTGGGTCTCTAAGGTAAGATTTTGGGAGATGCGACACAAACACCAACAGAATGAAGGCAAAGTCCACGTGAAGTCATGAAAGCCAACACATCTCAGGCAAGCTTTGAAACCACCTGGGGCTACATCCTGATTCTTTACACCATTTTGCCTAAGTGGTTATAAATTCACAGTAAAATCAGACATTACATGTCAAATTTCAGAACGGGGCATCTGTGCAGATGTTTCTGCTCAGAGCCCAGTTCCAGCCCTACAGGTATCAAGATAAATTTGCATCTTCCTCAGTGCTTTCAGTTCTCCCTTTGGCTTCCAAATCAAAGCTTCATGATACTGTTCACCCACGTTACTTTTGGTCCTGTTAAGAGTATAGGACATGATGTGCACTACATTGTACCTGTCCCTGTGTCCTCATCAGAAACAACCAATATGCTTCTGTTTATGAAACTTTTACTGATATAGCCTTTACTGTTGATAGCACAGGCAAAAAAATTGAGCTGCTGATTCTATCTCATGCTTCTCCATTCAGTATATTAAATGTTTCCTGGCTCCATCAAAGCCAGCAACCTCCCAATGATGCTTTCAGTCATTATATCCACAAAATAATCCACTTCACCCTCTTCAGATAACTTTCATGCCACCCACCCCACAAGGTCAGTTCTCCCTGCCCTAGGCATCACCATCATGCTGTTGCTACAGCTACTTCTCATCTTTAGAGGAGGCAATTTACAAATACCTTGAGATCTTCGTAGGTATCTGCTGAAAGTTTGGTGCTGTTCATATTTAAACTACACAGGCTCTTCATGGCTAAAAGAGAAAACACAGAGATAGATACTTATGATCATGCTCCTTTTTCTTAAAATATCATGCTTACAGTAGGCCAAAGCATAAACAAGACATGACTATGTGCAGCACTCCCAGGAAAAAGCTGAATAGCATAAAATATAGAAATACAAATGGATAAACAGCTGTTTGGGCCCTCATCCAGGAAAAAGTCCCTATTTAGGAAGGGCCATTAAGCATATGCTTAAGACTGCTGACTTCAAAGGAGTTCAGTCAACTTCTCATAATCGGTTTCCTGCACATTATTCTGAATAGTGCCCATTCTCAGTGCTCTGCGTGGTGCTCGCAGGGGCCATGCTGATCTGGCAGTCCTCCCTCTCCTCCCCCCATGCCCATTTTAGGCTCCAGTACTTACTAGAATAGTTTCCTAAGATGAGCCATAACCACTGGCCTGTCTGGCACGTCTGCGTAGGATCGAGCCTATTAAAGTAGCCCTCCAAACCCAGCAGTGAGGCCTGTAATGCCCTGCTGGGCGCAGGAGGCAGTTCCATTCCAGCATGCTGAGCAGCTCTCAGTGCTCAGGGAATCCTGGGTGCCTCACTCTGTTTTGCCTTGTTTAAACCAAGGACAGGGAGAGTTTCACCTCCCCAAAAACGAAGGTACAAAAAACGCCAGAAGGAATATGGAACCTGCTGCACACAGCTGCTGAACTGACTGAGAAGCTGCCAGATGGCTTTGCAATCTTCCTCTCCTGCACCACAAAGGCAGGTCCCACCCAGAGGGGACACCCATAGGAAGAAATCTGGGAATCTGGTGACCCTCAGCAACAGGTAACCATATGAGGTGGGGATAGGCACCATCAGTGATGCCAGAGGCAAGATCTAGAGTATGGCTCAGGAGGACAAAGCCCACACGAGGCCACCCAGTGCCATCAGGCTCAGGTCACCATCCCACAGCTGGAAGGACTGGGCAGGGAGAAGGGAACATTAAACCTGAACACAGCCACAGCCTGTCCTAAATCCCTGCAGAAGCAGCGCTGTAGCACTGAGAGATCCACCTCCTGCCCAAACCCACAAACAGTGTCTCACACAAGCCCCTCTTTGTCACTCACAGCTCAGTGCCAGCAGCCCGGCGTCCGTCACCGGCGTCTCGCACAGGTTGAGCACTTGCAGCATGGTGAGGTGCTCGGACAGGAGCCGCAGCCCCGCGTCACCGAACTGAGGGGGAAAAGCACAGCTGGGTCACACCTGGCACCCACACCCCATGCAAGAACCTCACTACAGGCACCCACGGCCCGTGCAAAAACCTCACTGCAGGCACCCACACCCGGTCCCAGAACCTCAGTGCAGGCAGGGCCACAGAACTGGGGTTTGGAAACGGGGTCTGAGCCAGGCCTCAAAGCCACGCTCCCGTCACTCGCCGCCATCGCCAACGACAGCAGAGAAAGCAAAGGGTTTTATCCCTGCCTCGCAGGCGGGGAACAGAGAAATTAAGTGACTTGTGTGGACTTAACCACAGGCCATCACTTAATTAGAGTGGTGCCTTTGAAGGCTGGACTTTGTGCGAGCGGGGTTCCCACCCAGGCTATACACGATGGTTATGGCAGCCTCAGCCAGTTCCCAACCACATCACACAAATAAAAGCACAATGCAAGTGGTATTAATTAGCTATTTTGGTCTCAAGAACAATGCACTATTGATTGGTAATTGTTCTATTGACCCACTTGGTTTCTGCTGTTTCTAAATTCTAGATTAATGGAAACCAGGATATCGCAAAATAAAATGGAATCTAAAGCCTTTTTTCCCCCCTTTTTTAATAAAAAGAAACCTCACACAAAAAGCAGGCTCTTTGTTCAGTGAAATCAAACTCATTTTGAACAAGAAGCATCAAAGTTTTTCAAATGCAAAAGTTACACTGTTAAGACAAATCTGGAGGAGATACAAACAGCCTTAAAACAAGTGAGCAATCAGTTCCTACTTCATATTCCCCCCACAAAAAAAAGGGTATATCTGGAATACAAAGTAGTTAGGAAAACAAAAAAATATTTACATGACATTTTGGTTAAAAAAATGCTGCTTTTTGTGGTTGCACTGACAATCATCATACTTTCAGAGAGCACTACAAATAGATGCTAACAGAAAATGGGGAAACCTATTCAGTGAAGGACCTCAGAGTGCAAAATGAGCAGTGAAACACAGAAGAAAAATTCAATTTTCGAAGCTCCTTCATTTAACAGCAGAATAATTTGTTCAGTTAACTTGGGTCTTTTTTTTGCTTACAAAATAATCACATTCTCATTATAATTTCCTTCTACTTGTTCATTATCTGAGTTCCTTTTTGTTGCTGTTGGGTTGATCTGCTTTCAAGCAATTCACTGCCCCAACTGCACAGACTCTGTGCTCTGCTTGACCATATGAGCTGCACAGCATAGTTTTTTCATCCTAACTGGGTGGAAAGCAGAAGCATTTCCCAGATGAACAGCAGCACAGGTTCATCTCAGTACGCAGTAGCAACCATGCCCAACTGGAACATTCAACCCAAGATAGCAGCAACACTTTTATAATTAAAAATAAAACAAAAATTAAAAATTGGAGGGAAAAAAAAGGAGCGAAGAGGAAAAAAAAATCAGCTGCCAAGATGAGCTAAACCACAGGAAGGCCCTGTAAAAATAGCAGGAGGACAAAGTCATCTAAGCAAGCCTCTTCACACACTCCTCTTGTGCTGACGTAGTGTGGAATTTCGGAATTAGTCAGCACGGGCTCCTGCTCCCAGCCTCAGG
This sequence comes from Cyanoderma ruficeps, assembly GCA_008694505.1. NCBI lineage: Eukaryota > Metazoa > Chordata > Aves > Passeriformes > Timaliidae > Cyanoderma > Cyanoderma ruficeps. Next base: position 4,428,754 of record VZDJ01000049.1, read on the forward strand.
CTGCAGAGCACTCACCTGAGTTGACCACAGGTTCAGCTGCTTGAGCGAAGGCAGTTTGATGAGGTGCTCAGCACAAGCACTTGTCACGTTGGTAAAGGCCAGGCTGAGGTTTTCTAGATTCCCAAAAGATCCCGAGCTTAGCAGGCGGGCCAGGTCTGCATCCTGCAAACAGACAGAGATGGGGAAGAGAGATTGTGGATGCCCAGCCTGGAAGTGTGCGGTGTCACCGATACTGGTAACCAGAGCGAGTTGCACAACTGCTCCACTTGTTTACAGTAACAGAGAACCACACAGAGCAGTTTCTGTTTGTTTGGCAAGCAGCTGGGCTCTTGTGGCAGCGTTGCTTCACACACCCTGGGAAAAATTTGTCCAAACATTAGGGCAAAAAAGTCCTTTGCGTGTGTATCCTTATGAGACACAAAGGCTTCCATGTCAGAGCAAATGCTGAAGATGGGTCTTTAAACATCCTGAAGATTTGACCACAAAGTCCAGCTCCCAGCTGTGCTCAGAATCATTACCTGGCCTCAGTAAAGTTAGTCTGGGTTTGCACCAGGCTTAAGTGCTGGGTCTCTTTGAGATGCTCATGACTAAAATCCAGAACTGGACATTGCGAAGTTTGCTTTTATAATGCAAAACTCTGTCCCCCAGAGCTGCCATTCCAAATGTGAGCAGCACTATAAAGGTGACAGCCTGCTGCTGGTGTTGGAAACTGCTGCACAGGCCCAAGAGCAGAAATGTGCCCTTAGTTGTGTAAACTGCAGTTGTGTTGACAGAGCAAGTGGAATGGCTCCCCACTCAACTGCCCAAAACCACCATGCCACATGGCAAACATAAATCAAGTGTTTAAATATGGAATGACAAAGCTTGCTTTTCTATTGACATGATTAACTTACTGTGGACTTGGATGGCAGTGTTAACCTTGTGGGGCCACCTTTTCTTTGCTGTAAAAGAGAAGATATTTTGGTCAAACAAGCTGCCATTCTGCATTTCAAATTCACTGAAGTACAGCAAGCTCCTCACGAGGGCAAACCTTGCTCCCATTTCAAAGCTTCCTGACAGCCCTTCCACCTCAGCCCTGCTTTCCCTGCACTCAGTGTGCCTGTTGCTCCCCAGGGGACACCCACTAACCACAGCTAAGTGGGTTTTCATGCCTTTTGTCTGCTTCAGCCTGCCAGCATTTGGCGACTTTCACTTTAAAGGAAACAGTTTTAAAACGCTGAGCTAAGGGGTTAGGACGGCGCAGCTGATAAAATCATTTGCTTGACTTCAAAAAAAGCATCTACTTTTCAGGCTGGGAGCAGGGGTTAAAGACAAATATAAATGTGAAAGAGGGAAGAGGAAGTTTGTGGGTATGTTTGCACAGGTGAAAAAAGCGCTAATGCGAGCAGGTCCATTTAAAATCTGTAGATAATAATAATAGTAGAGATAATCCTCTCTTTAAAATTAGGAAGAATCTTTTTCTATAGGCTCTAGCTCTAAGAACTAGACCCAAAGGCCATCTCAGTGAAATGCTGGGAATGCCAGAGCATTCAGAAATGCTGGCCAGCACCAGAACCATTTGCTACTCATATGTCAAAAGGTGGCAGAATTTGACAAGCTGACTTGTAAGATCTTGAGACAGCAGGGTTTCACCTTTATTCCTTCACACAGATCCTAAGCAGGTTATTGAATATCATTCATAAACATAGTATGGGATTAGTCACATCAGTAAATATCACACAGTATATATATGCACAGTGAAATCCTCTGAGGACTGCTCCCATCCTGTTGTTAACTGGGAATTTCACACCCTGCTTGTCTTTCTTTTGTACCTCCATTTGTGGAGAGCACAGAGCCCAGCGTGCTATGGCAATATGTGCAGGGTGACATACCAGCTCCTTTAACTCCCTCTGCCTCTCACACAGCTGTTCATACATTCTCTTTCCCACGTCTGTGCTTTCCAGGGTGGAGATGATCTGGAGCTGGGTGTCATTATTGTCAATGATGTTGTATTCCAGCATCAAACACAAAATCTAGCAGCAGAACAAAAGGAGAGTGGTCAGTGCAGGGGTTTCATTCCAGTTCTTTCACATATCCTAATTACAATTGGCATGGTGGTTTAAATTCCTAGGTAGGTTTTTAGAGCAGGCACTATGGAGGTTAGATTAGAGGATATCATAGCAATATTTATGGCCCTTCCAACACATGAAAATAATTTTTTATTTGTAAAAAATGAAGTGTAATCTCCAAAAGCCAGCCTGTCTATCCTGTCCTTCCATTAGTGCTCATTCCTTGTGACTGAGAGGTGCAATTACTTGCATCAGGTCTGGGAGATGGCTCCATGCCACAGCCCTCTCCAGAACAGGTACAATCGATCCAGTATTTCCCAGCTCCATGGGCTGGGCATTGGCAGAGCTGGGACACTGCACACCAGCAGCAGCAGTGCCAAGCAGCTCCTTAAGGACTGGATTTCCCATCCCTAAGTGCTGGGCTTTCTGTGCAAGCAGAACACGTGTGAGGTGCACCCAGTCCACGAGGCAGGAGGGGTAAAGGGCAGAGAGGCTCCATGTGAGGATGCTGGAAGCTCACTGCTGTGGCCAGGACATCCCCCACCTCACTGGGAACACACCCAACTCACCCTGGGGAAGGGGCTGCCAGGAGCAGGGCAGATCCCAAGGGATGATTCCAGTGGGTCGCACAGATTTAGGACACAAGCTGCCCCTTCATGTTGCCTTTCCTTTTCAGCTATGTATCATGCCATTGCAATTAAAATGCAAAGCTTTGATTCCCTCCACAATTTCAATTATTTTTAATGAAGGAAAAAAAATCCAGCAACACCATATTCAAATGCAGGCAGCATGCTCCTTTATTTACTGGATTAAATTAGCATGCACAGATCTAAGTCAATGAAAAAACTGTAACTCCTTCCATCTATTTATCTGCGCTCTTTCCACTGACAATGACGTTTATTAAGAAATGTCTCTTAAGAAACCAAGAGAAATAAGTATAAACTATTAGCACAACAAAAATAACAAATCATAAGCATAAAAAATGTGTATTAATGCCAGCAAACAAGGCTTTATAAAGGCACTTCCTGTGCACTGCTCATTTCGCAGGTGGCAAGACAAGAATCAGACATTTCATCATGGAAAAGCCTTGTGGTTGTGAATTGTGATTTCTCACCACAGCCTACACCACCATGGCTATTTATTTCCCATCCCAATCTCTCCAGCTGCATGACAGCAAACAATCTCTTTCTCCAAAAAGTCATGCACCCACCTTCCATTTAATTCACACTCATATCTACAGATCAACAATATTCTGTTCCCCTTAATTCAGAGAAACACAACCACCCACTGCTGGTGTTTGATATAACACAAACCTGACCCTGACTAGAGCCAGTTCTGGGAAAGCAGTGTGAACCTCAACACTGCTCCTAAACATCTATGACCACATGATTTTAGGGCTTACCTCTACCATCGTCTGGTTACCCCTCAAAGCCAGCAGCATGCAAGGTCCCAATTTATTTTCAGCCAGTGAAAGCAGGAACTTCTTTGTTTTATAGCAGGATCCCATTAAAATATGAACCTGTTCAAGAAACAGAGGTAAAATTTGGGGTGTAGACCTAAGAAACACATATACCTCTGGAAGGGATATTGTTAAACAGTCAAAAACGTGTGAAGTATTTGCAATAAACCTAAAGGAATGAAAGCTCTCTTTACAGTTAGACTTGCAGTGTCAAAACAGCTTTCCTGCTGCATTGAAGTGACTTTTCGAAGAAAATGATGCCCAGTGAGATCTGAGGGAGTGGGAAGTTTTTTCTCCATAAAGGAGCCCAGCTGACAGCCTGATAGAGGCTCCCCAGGAAACATCGGAGCAGCTGTGCAGTTGCCCCCATTCCCAGTAACCTGATGAACCCAGCCCCGGGGGAACCACCGGGGATTTTGCTTTCGCATCTGTTTGCGCTTGGGTTTCTCTGGAAATGCCAGCTGGGGAGCAGGGGCTGTGTGGGCTGGGGGTGTAGGTAACAGGCAGTGCTGCTGGCAATCTGCTGGCCTTGGTTAAGGGGTGGTGACAGACAAATCACCTGTTCAGGATGAACAGACAGGACCTGACTGCGGAAGGAAGGGCTGCTTTAAAAAAATCTGGCAGTCCTGAGCACTGTCAGAGATGACTTCATGGGTTTTCATGCTCTTGGGCCACTATCCTGCTTTTTCTTTTGCTCAGTTTTCCCTGCAAGGAAAGAACTGCTGAGAACATCCCCTGAGGGACACTCCTTCGAGTCCTTGAGCTGACAAAACTGTTCTGCAGACTCTGCAAGCTTCAGAACGCACTGTGTGATATCACATAGTAACACCTATGGCAGAAATGCAAAGCCACTTGTACAAATCAAGTACGTCTCTTTTTAGAAAAGAAGTTGGTGATATTATTTCCAATGCAAAAGACTTAGAGATTAAGTGCAGGGAAGTCTGGGGTCCTAGAAGGAAGTCTTATTTCATAGCCCAGATGGCTGATTGACCATTTGCTACAGAGCACTACCTGAGAATCTGCATTTTCCAACAGCCTAGGCAGGAAGAGCTCCATTATATGGACTCAACGCCAGCATTACTCTACAATAACCTTGTAAATACATTCTGTGGCCCCCCTGGCTCATGGCTTTGCCTGCACTATGTTCAATACTGCTGAAAATATCACAACCATGCCATGATGAGGTCAATTCTATGTGAATCATGGCTTCATTACCAGCAAGCTCTTTAGAAAAACAGAATTTTATTTTTTTTCCTTAAGCATCCATCAGCTCAGGTGGCCTTTAAAAATGTGAACTTCCAAGCCGAAAGGGATTTAATTTCATGCAGTTTTCATTAAGTTTTTTTAGAGGTTTTCTTGAGCAATGGAAAATACTGACACTGACAGTAAAGCAACATTAGGTGCATCTCAGAACAGGGTGTTTTTCCAACTTTATGGTTAGTCGTTAGGAGCTCTTTAAGTATTTATCAACACCCTTGCAAAGGGCACAGAGTACTGCATATTAATGTGTGTTAGCATTGTGCTTTCTCATGCAAGCCATCTCCTGATGTTCATAAATATCCTGAACCACAAAAGCTCTCAGGAGAAATGATACAGTTCTGAAGAAATTTTCTTTTCAAAGATAAAAGACAGATGAACAGTAAAGAGGGGTGAAACTTTTTGTAAACACTCTTCTTCCATTATCAGTTTCAGAGGTATCTGATCCATCTGAATTTAAGGGTATAGACAGACATCTATGTTCTTTATGTCCCAAAATGTTCAGCATGTGAGAGATGCACAAAGTGTAGAAAGTCACTTCTGTATGTACCCAAAGCCAACTTCAACAAATGTTTTCCCCCTTACCAGGGAAACGCAGTATTATAACTTCCACCTTACTTGGTACAAGGAGAATTAATACAGAGAGAGATCTGTGTGGCTTGACCCAGGTTGCACAGAAAGACAGTGCTTAAATCACGTCACTGATTAAAACCTGTTATTTTCTGTCTGGCCCTTCTCACAGTTACAAAAGAAATAACAACTGGAAATGGAATGCTGGTTTCTAATTACACCTCTTCACAACAGCGTAATTGGGCAGAGACACTGATAACACCTTTTTATATCTATCCATCCATCCTTTGATTAAGCCAATGTAACTGCTGGTTTTAAATTCCAGGGTAGCCTATAAATGTAAACTATAGGTGTGGATGTACAGAACAGTCTGTCTCCCAGTATTCCATGTTCTCTGAGACAGTTTTTTATACAGACAGACAAAGACAGATCTTTAAAAATACAGAGAGATATATATACATATGCACAAGCATGGTTTGTGTATTAATCTACTAGTGAGAAAACATGTCAAGGTTCAAAAAGAGAACAGCAATGTGCTAACCAAACTGTGACTGGCAAGGGAGGTCAATGGATTTGGTGACAGAAAGATCTGGATTTTCTGGTGAACACTCATGGTTAACAAAATCGCGATTTCGATAATTTATTTTTTGACAAAACCAAGTAAATCTTGTTACTGCCGACTAGGCATTAGCTACTCATTGCAAAGAAAAAGTTTCTAAACTCACATTACTGCAGACACGTACCATACTGGCAAAGAGCTCTCCATCATCATCACAGGCCACTCCCCCAGGGCTGTAGAGCTGGAACCAGCCGTCCTTGCCAGCCCTCACACTCAGCAAACACGAGTGGACCTGCCAAGAAGTGAACATTGGGAAGGTTACAGCTCCTGCCAAGAACCACCAGCATCTCCCACACCAGGCCAAAAGTAACTGCAAAGCCAGGGACTGCTGGAAATTTCACGGTTAATATTCCAATCTACAGAGCTGCAGGCCAGTCTCCACTCCCAGAATTCATTTTTTCAGTATAACCAAGAGGGAAGCTGCATCCTCCCTCTACTGCATGGCCCTTTTCTTTCCCTTCACACAAATCAAACACGAAATGGCTCTAATCTAGAACAGTTCCTTTCATCTGGAAAAAAAACCACCACCAAAAAAGCAAACAAAAACCCCCCACAAATTTCTCAGCTTCTGTCATTTTCCCCCTGCCCTCCCAGCATGTGTGTTTATACACCTGATGTGATCTGCATACCAAATGTGGTGGCTGATGGCTTGCTCATTCCTATCATTAACAATTCTTATTACTCCTGCTCTAATAACATTTGACCAGAGTCAGGGTGAAGGAAATCCACAGGGAAAACTCAACAGGGATACATAACACGGAAGCTGCACTGGAGAACTGGCACCAGTGAGCAACCATTAGTCTAAATTTGGCCCACTGTAGAGATTACTATATTTAGTCCCACAATTTAATAGAGAAGTCATAATTAAGCTTTATTTTTTCCTTTCCTTTTTTTCCCCTGCACTTGAAGAAACAGAAGTTCCATTTCAATTTTTGAGGTGCATGCGTGGGAGGTAAATTCTTTCCTTTGGGCACAGAACACTAGTGACAGATGAAATCCTGGTGCCATTCCAGGACAAGAAGGTCTCTTCTGACAAGGGTAACTACTGCTCACAAGAGCTAAACCCATAAAAATGAGGAGTTCTGGGCACTGATGATACAGCTTCACCCACAGTTTGAGGGAGCTTTCTTGCCTTTATGCCAAAAGCAAGAGTCAGTGTGGATGAGAGGTTCCCTCTGACTCAGCCAAAGCTGATGATGCTGAGCAGGCTCTGAGTGCAGCTCCAAGGCAGCAGCCACCACGAGGCTGCAGCAACTCCCTCAGCCCAGCAACACACCTTCCACCCCCTTTCTGCTGCCAATTCATCAGAATTACGGTCATTTGCACACAACGTGGCTGAAACACGGCTACAGCAAACCTGGTATTTTGTAAGCTGCGTGGATCCGTGGATTTTGCTTCCATTTTTTTTGTATGGAAGATGGAAAGCTCTGAGTGATCCCACAGAGGGGGAAAATCTTACTGGCTGCAGTTTGCTGCAGGACAAGGACATCAACTGATGCCAGACAAGGAGGTGACAACAAATAAACCTCACATAGAAACCATCCTGAGTGGCCATGACTCCTTAGGAGACTTAGGCAGAGTAAAACCACACCGTGTTCTAGAACATACTACTTAAGGAGAGATCTGAACAAGTGCAGTTGCAATCCCTCCAACTAATACTCTGTGTAAACTGCCAACAAACTCACTTCTTGCCTCGGGTCTTCTGCAAATCTCTGAATCACATATTTCAGCTCCCTGAAAAAATAAGAGTGAGAAGGACAAGAATAAGCAGCTGCTGGTTGCAGTATTCACACAAGTGTCACATTTCTTTTGAATAACACCTAAAATGATATATATTAATGCACTTTAGAGAGAAACAAGCTGAACTCCTTCCACAGGAGGGAAATATGATGCCTAAAAGTGATTACCAAGGACAGTGTCTGTTCACATAGCCTAGAAAATGTTTCAGAGATGTGCATTGACAAACTCCTTTGTAAATTCTATCAGCTCCCAGTGGCTTTAGTCCTTAGGCTCCTGCTAGCACAATAAATTACAAAGAAAACTTTTCACTGCTAACAGAACATGCCTACAGCCCTCCACAGATAAAAGCCATTAGAGACACAATACTGAATAATGCATCATTGCTATTATTGACTAGTACAAGTATTTATTCAATAAAACAAAGGAGCCCCAGAAACTTACTTTGTGAATTTCTCATGTGCGAGAGCCCTGAAATTTAAAACAGAAAACAGAAGAGTATGAGGATCTGAGAGAAAGGAGACAGGGAAAAAAAAGCCCCAAAAAACCCAAACAAGCACTTTTCAGTACTTTCCAGATAATAAAAAGACTTGCTAAGCAACAAAAAGAAGTTTCAAAAAATCAGATAAAGCCTCTTTCATTTACCATGGGGGGAAAATTACGTGGAACAAATCCTGTAGCTTTTCTTGAGTCTGTCTTAGACAAGGCTCTGACTAACGTCAGTGGGAGCTTTGGGTCAGAAGAAAGTAAAAGACTTACAACACCATCATGTAATTACAAACAGAGTTTTGCCTACCTCCAAGAGCCAGGTGTATTTTTTAATTGCAATGCAATTAGGGTATGGTCACAACTAATTAGCATCATACATCAGTAAAGCAATTAATGGTCATTTTGTGAAGTGCCTTGCATCATGGTATGGTTTACAGCTCCCCAAAGACTCACATTTGACTTAGGTAATGATGTCTCTGTTACCTATCTCCAAGCTCTCACTGTAGCCCAGGTAACTTGGTATGGAGGATTAGACCTCTGTGATTCAAGACATCAGGTCATCAGGGGATGTGATAAGCCAGCAAATTGTACAATTACAGGTTGTAATTTTTGTCTGTGGAGGTCTGTACTTTATAAACACCACTGCTCATTAATAGGTTTCCGAGGGAGCTCGGCTGATCCTTGGGGCAGCCTCTTCATTTAATGCAAAACACAAATGACAGGAGTCTCTGTGACGCCAGTAAAGCATCCTCCTCCACTAAATCTCTCACTTTGCTCTCCTCCTCACCAGCTTTCCTTCCCTTCCTATCTGCCTGTCTCTAGTTAACCATATTTCTTTCCAAGATCATCTGAGAGAAATGGGGAAGGAAGCTGAACATGGGGAGGTCTTCACATCCCTCTGCATCAGCCAAAATCAACTTCAGTTTCTAAATCGATACTAGAGGCACAAAGCTCCTGTTAGCATCACTTTTTACTTGACGTATATTTCACCATAAAAAAACCCAGTAACAAGAATAAGGCAGTAAATACTAAGACAGTGCAAACTCACTCCTTGGGAAACGGGATAGGTTGAAGCAAGCTGGCCAGGGCTGGTCTCCAGTCATCGTAGTCTGACCTGCAAAATGAACATTTTGTTAATACATTACCAGGTTTTAAGTATGGTTTGCCAACAGTTAGTTCAAAGAGTTAAAAGCTTTTTTACTGTGGGCACCAATAACCCTTCTGGCTTACTGAAGCACTCTCAAAATCTACAGTGACATTTCCCTTTTCTGTTTCAGCACATTCTCCATTGAGGCACAATAAATCTGGTATTTACAGTGACCTCCAGAGAGGCCTTCTTTATGTCAACTTAAAGATATTTGCTGTTTATGAAACCTGTTGACATTTAATCACTAAGTAATACTTTCATCTAAGTTGGTAGAGCAATTACCAGGCCACTGCTGCTTACAGCTCGTCTCTACATTTAACTGGAATTTTTCTTTGCTGTAAGCAAAGAGATTTGTAAAAACCAAAGTTACCTCCAAATCCATTTCTGACACAAAACCCACCAGCCAAAGCCCAGACCCTGGCTCTCAGTCCCATTAGTAACAATGAGCACACACAGAAGTGAATCTCATATGGGCTGGAACACCTGGAGATGTCTGTAGAAACAAAGCAGAAGAGCCTGGCACCTCCTCTTAGTGCTGCTACCTTTTGGATTTCAGTGTTAAAAACCAGAGTATTGGCTGCAGCTTACTGGAAACTTGGCACAAAAGTGTGATGTGTCTTTGGGAGGGAACGAAGTGTAATGTTCTCAAATGGACAGTATCTACTGATAGCATTACAGACAGACAACATATGCACAGGAACTGTTCCAAAAGAAAGCAAAGGGGAAGTTCTAGCTCAGAGAAATTCAAGATGGATGCATTTTCAAAAGTTTCATCCATCTTTTGAGCCACATAAACTAGAAATGTCCATGAACTAATAATATACATGATGTTGAACATCCACAAAGATGCGTTCACAGAAAAAGAAAATTTAAATGCATGAGCAGGGTACTCTTAAGAAGCCACATGCAGAGAAGTTTTACTGGAATGGAGAATCATGATGTAAAAATCAACCAGGGAAGTAGTTATCACTTGCCCAAGAGCCATATGAGTTCAGGTCACACAAATGTGTGATGTGTCATGTAAGCAACCAACCCATGAGGACCACTGTGACCTGAAAGTGGTTCAGTGTATTAAAAACCAGAAGAGTACGTGTGAAGTTACAGTAATCCAAAAACCTTGTGCCCATGCCAGTTGTGCTAGAAACCAGTGAACCTAATTTTGTCCTGCACAAAAAATTCTGTTCTCAGGTCTAAACTAGGGGCAACTCTGAGACAAAGGGGTGTCTCACAAACCTAAAGCCAGTGTGAGTTGGTGGCAGCAAGAGCACTTTGTGATCACCTATTCATAAGGTTCTTTCCAGAGACAAGAAGTCCCTCACCTGCTCAGCCACTGAACAAATAAGGAAGATGATCAACTCTGTTTAATGTCTCAGAACAGCAGACATGAAGCAGGACTTCATTACAGGGGTGGTTTTTCCATTTAGTGTGAAGTGAATACCATGACACACCTGAGGATGGGGCTTATCATATAAACTGAAACAAGGCAAGGAAACTTCTGACACAGCACCTCTAAGATGAGCTTTCTGGGTTCTTTCAAGTATTGATTAATTAAAGCTATCTACAAGATTATTGTTTCTGACCTCCAGACACACTGAATGGGTTGGTGACACAGAACTCTGGCCTGTGTTCAGGCTCAGCTGAAAGTCTCTTGTTTAAATACCAGGTCTCTGTAGGAGAGAGCTGATGCAACCTATCCATAGCTGCAGCCCTGACAAGTGCCACAGGTCTCACCACACAGCCTGGGTCTCACTATGTTTGTCAGGTGTGAGAGCATAGTCCAAACATTTTATTTTAACTAAATATGCACGCTCTTTAGAAATTCCTAGCTGATTTTATTTTAAAACCAACCCGTTTTTATTGGTAGATACAAACAACCCTAAAAGCAGATTTTTGAGCAGGGTAGACTCAGAAGTTAAAAGGCTGGGTTAGAAAATTCAGAGGTGTTAAAGGTGCCTCATTTCACACGAGATAGAGCACCCACAAATCTTTTCCAACAGAAGGTTAAAAGCTGAGACCTGCTTTGAGGCTTAGCTCCTGTGACATCTCAGGCTAAGTGTTACACCACTGAAGTTCCTTCTTGAGCAATCTGGAGAGTTAAGATTACTAATAATATGAACCAATCAATTTTTCATGGCTGAGCTTCAAAGGAAATTGCAAGAGTAAGAAAAAAAGTTGTGAAATGAAATGGCAGACAGAATGGGACAGTATCACTCTGACTTTTCCCAAAGCTGGGGAGAAGGACAGGTCTGTGAGAGGGCAGTGAAAATAAATCAGTCTGCTTCCTCAGCAGGAGAAGGAAGAAAGAAAGGAAGGAAGGAAGGAGACCGTGGCCTATTGAAATATACAAAATTTGGTTGTGTGAGTGGGACCTGAACATAAAATCTGCATAGCCTGTAATCCCTTCAATCTGAGCTAGGAAACATGAAACAAACACAGCACAAGGATAAAACTAAACTACTTATTAAAAGCCTACGGTGTTTCTCCTCCTCCCACCTATTCCTTTTTCAAAAACATTTTCCTTCTGTCTGTGCTCATCTCATCTGCACTCTTCTTTCATTTCAGACAGTTGCTTTTTTCTTTTTTTTTCCTCAGTCCATTCAAAGCTCCAACACAAGACAGAAGTGTTTGACGTAGGGAAAGAAAGGGAGATGGATTAGTTCTGGTTGCAGTTAACAACCACTGCAATGAGCCAGACAAAGAGCTGGGCCAGGAGAAGGAGGGAATGCAGAGCCACAGGGAGATCCTGGGACAGCGCCTGTGACAAACTCCCTTCCCAGCTCTTCAAAGAGCTGGGCTCAACACTCATCACACAGCTCAGATCCCAGGAATGGCCTTAAAAAAGGGGGAAAATGACTCCCCAGCTCTGCTTTTTGCAGGATTTGCAATTCTAGGTGAGCAGCACAGCGGGCGGGCTGCAGCCTGACCTGCGGGTTCCTGGGGAGCACAGAGGGGTCACAGAGCCAGGCGGTGACAGATCAGAGCCATCACCTGCCATGCACACAACCTCCCTCACCCTGAAACCTGTCCTGGGGGCCTGGCCAGAGCACAGAACAACCATATTAATTAAATAATCCCCGACTGCAGTGACTTTGCCTCTGGGCCATCATCGCTCTTGGCCTGCCAACATAATACATTTTCCTTTCCCGGGATCACCTTTCACCAAAACGAAAACCTGCCCGCATGTCATGTGCAGCACAAACAATCCAAAACATACGAGCAGCCCAGGGCAACCCCCATAAACATGACACAGGATAATCCACTTGGGATATTCAGAGCATGCCACTGACCTATTGGGGAATGCAGAGCAGCCAGGGGAAGCTCCAGTGGGTGCTTGTGTTTGGAAAGTCGTGGCTCTCATCTCTGACATACTGCAAGCCCCAAGTCCTCGGGTTTTGGAGGATAATGAAGAGACAAGAGCAACTACTTGGAAGCAGCTTGCTCTCCAGACTGAGCAGAGTGACAAGATAATCTCTGTTGTCAGATAATAACATGACCATACCCCCAGACCTGTCCCTGATCCCTTCCTTCCCTGGCTCTAGGTTCAGCTCCCTGAATTGTATGGCGTAAGGTTTAGCTCAGGGCACCCAGGGCAGGCTGAGAAACAGCCTGATCAGACCCCTTGTCAATACAAGGCACAAATCTGCTACCTGCAAAACAGTGAGGTGCCATCTCATGCTCTGGCTTCTTTTGAGATGGGCTTGTTTGGCTTTTTCAAAAGATGAAAATTTAGCACCATTGAAAGACCCTAGAAAGGTTCTGCCCTGACTGCTGAGAGCAGAAATGAGCTCCACTGCCCACAGTTGGCATGGAAGCGTCAGGAAACAGCAAGACAAGGTTGCCCAAAACAGGCTGTGGCATTGGCCCCAGAGAGGGGTAGAAGTGTCTGGACATCTGGATGGACCCTTGCCACTACAGGCAGCCATGGAAACAAAAAAATAACACAGACAAAGGGTAACAGCTTATGATACAACACCAACAGAGCCTCCCCAAGAGGGGTCTGCCCTCACAACCAGCTGACCTTGCTATTTGTTGACCCAGATTTCACCGCAGAGACAGTTTAAGTGTGTCCCCACCCCCTGGAACCAGTGGGATCCTTCAGGTGAAAGAAAACTTTGAAGTTCTCCAGCTCAAGGAGTGGACACACGGCCCCTTCTACTGCAACTTTCTCTAACCATGGTTGTCCTGTTCAAGCACAAGTTTGGCTGTACAGGACATTCCCAAATGCATGGAAACACTAACACATGCAAGTAGGAGCTGGGCAATCCTGAGCCGTTCTCAGAGCCTCTAATTTAATATGATGAACAGAAAATTTTCAATTAATTTAGTGCATTTTCTATGCACAGTTTAAGACTTGTAGCGTTCAGGAGGCATTGGCTGGTGGCAGTAACACTATCAGAGTCCAGAATGAGTTACAGAATATTGACATAGAAGTCTGATCCACTTTTGAGTGCAGGACCAAAATACTACGCTACCCTAGAGACTGTGTCTCCTTTAAAATCTGCCCAGACTTTGGCTCATCTGCCAACGTCTTTAAAATCATGATTTTGTATTTTCCTTCAGTATGCAATAGTTGTGTTTTGTTACTCAACTACATTAGAAAAAGGGTCAAAGATTTTCTAGGTGCTGTAAGCGCCCCACAGATGAACTTTCTAAACTGCCCTTTTAGGTTTCTGTGCAAAAAGTGAAGTATTAAAATAATTGGTAAATAACATCCCCATCAATATCAGAAGTGAGTGTTTCCCCCCAAAAGTAAACACTGTGTAAGAGTTAGGTGAACAATAAAACGTCCTCTGTTGAAGCTACTGTTGAGAATTCTTATTTGCTAGACTTCCAATAATTAAAATTTGCCTAAATAAATTACTCCCTGCTGCCCTAAGTTAATTATGTAAAAAAGATATCATCGCTGGTGACTCTCTTGCTTTGATGATGATACTGAGTCAGACACCTAAAAGAACAATCAAACTCAATGCTAAACAACTTATTTATGTTTGGCTTACCACTGTTATTAATAAGAACATTATTTTACTGAATGCCTGCTGAGAGCTCAGCTCCTGGATGGCAGTTGTTTTATAATTAATGTTTTCTTCCTACTGGCATGTTCTTCAACTCTCTTTCTTCATATTCTCAGATTTTCAAAGTACAGTAATAGTATTTCATGCCATGGAAACCCTTTGTCCAAGAAGAGTTAGAGCATGAAAATAATCAGCATCACAACAGCATTATCTTGTATTTTTGGTAATAACTACAAGCCCTTCTAGAATGCTTTTCCATCACTGGTTTCAGCATTTAAAAAACAACACTGAAAATCTTTACCTATATTTTACAAGTAAGGAAAATGAGGCATTTAAAAGTGACTTATCTAAAACCTCCCACTGAGCCAGTGGCAGAATCAGGAGCAGATTCTGCATTACTGCTTTCAGGCACCCAAAAAATCAGGGGATGAACAGGAATGGAAGGGAACTCAAATGAGTGGAGCTACAGCCACGGCTCTGGCTTAAAAGCTGCCCTACATTCTCACAGGTTGTGATTTCCCAAGCAGGGTGCAGGCTCTGGCAGGGCACTCTGAGGAGAGTTGCACCAGTTTTGTGTTATCCCTGGCCCCTCACTGTGAGGTTTCACCTTTCAGAACTCCTGTTTTACCAGCAGAAAAAGGGCCCAAAGCTGCCCCACACCTACACCACCTCTAACACGTCACACGTTCCCATTTTCATTGCTGCTGCTGCTGAACAACTTGATTTTTAAAAAGATAGGAAACGCATTAAAAAAATAGACTGTTTTAAGGTATGGAGAGAAATGACTTATTTGTGTAGCAAATTGAATGGGAATTGGGACCTGGCACATCAAATG
Source organism: Cyanoderma ruficeps (assembly GCA_008694505.1). NCBI lineage: Eukaryota > Metazoa > Chordata > Aves > Passeriformes > Timaliidae > Cyanoderma > Cyanoderma ruficeps. The sequence continues at coordinate 4,443,927 of VZDJ01000049.1, forward strand.
TTTAAAAGTGGAGAGACTGTGAGGAAGAACATGCCCGTTTGTGAATTTGTTTATAAGTGTGTGTCAGCTGCATGATGAAACCAAAACCGTCAATGCTTAGTGAGTCAGCATCCAAACCAGCAGCAGGACTGGGAGAATGCACAGTGTTTATGGAAAACAGGGAGAGTCAAGGGGACAGGAATAAATACACAACGTGTTTAATGTAGCACCTGGGTGCGTGGAGACTTACAAGCCCCCAGATGAAGCAAACTGTGATTTTTTTTTGATGCAATCATTTTTAAAGGCAGAAGAACCTAGGCCATAGGGAAAAATATACAAAATTAGCCTTCAAAGCAGCTTCCTGCTCAAGAATCTAATGGGAACAGTATCTGGTATTCACTTTTCCTGTCTCCAGCTTTGAATTGCTTAAGTAATTGCAAGTTAGCTGTGCAGTGAGTGGAAGAGTGATGCTGCAAATCTGTAGCATGTGTTTTGAAAAAAAAATGAAAATGTGGGACAAAACCTTCACTAAATCCTTCATCACAGCAATCTGACTTCATTTCATTCCTTGAGAGTGTACCCCTAGATGTGCATTTGTCTGCAGTGTAGGCACATGCTCGTGGTTTACAGCACAGTCCAGATTTCACCCACCATGTCTTGGATTCTAGAAAGTTCACCTACGACTTCATTAAGCCTTACACCGTTTAAAAATAATTAATGTAGAAGTTTAACAGTTTGCCACAAAACATACCGCAAATCAGTATCAGAGCTAGCTAAGTCAACAAAATTGATTTACTGCACTTTAATTACAAGCTCCCTGCAGTCCACCTTTTCTGTTATTCCTTTTCATTTATTTATCCAGGGAAAACCAAGCTTTTCCTGAAGAATATTTTCCTTTATATTCCTGTTTGAGATATTCAGATGTGCCTGGCAGGAATCACCTTGCCACCATTTTGTGGCACAAACTGTTTGAACACCTGGGGCCCAATACAGGTCTGCTGTACCAAAGAAACTGGACAGAGACTCCACTCTAATACAAGCAAATCTGAATAAGTCATAAAACTTCCACAAGCCCATGAAGGGAGAACATCTAAGTGAACAACAATAACCGTATCCAACTCCTGCTAAAGTCAGGGCAGTGATGCTGCCTATCACTGCACTAAACCTAGCACAGACCTGCCTTTTCTAGCTCTGTCTCAGGCAATCCTCAGGCTCCTCAAGAGCCCTGGAGGAGACAAATGGGTTTTTTTTTATTTTTTCTTGGTGGGCAAGAACAAAAACAGAAACCACTGGCACCAACATCCCGTCTTCTGTAAAATGCCTGAGGCTCACTGTACAAATAAGCTTTCCATTTTCATCCTCCTAATGCTATTTTTAGAACATCTTGGCAGTGCCAGATGCCTCTTTCAAAGGCTGGACTCTCCAGAGCCGGAGTTAAGATTTATAACCATTTGCTGGCTAGCCACAGATGTCGAAGACAACAGGCCTGTGGGAAAAGCTCCCCCATTGTGAAGATGACATTGCTCTAAAAGCTGTTCAAAACAGCCACTCACAGCATCTTGAGTATCTCCACGTAGCAGCCCAGGATCCTGTCTGCCTGGGCACTCAGCTCGATGCTGATGGTGCTGCAGGTGGGGCTGACCATCAGGCAGTCGATGAGGTTGGGCTCGCTGTCGTTGCCAACGCCGGCCGTCATCTTCTGGTTGGCCGTGTTGTTGCGCTCCACCTCCACGTGGATCTCGTTGGAAGTGACAATAACTGGTTTGAGACGGGATTCAGTCAAGGTGGCCTCCTGAGAGACCAGGTCAGGGCTCGTGTGGAGAAGGCGGAGGGGGAGGTTGGGCTTTCGGTCACACTGCTGCTGGCAGCCGTTCCGAATTTCCTTCAGGCTTGGCGAATTGTCTCGGCTGAATTTCAAAAAGAAACAAATCATTTCAGTAGACAGACATACCAGCAGAGAGCAGGACAGAGAGTGCAACACTGAGAAGCCACAGTTTTTTGCAATTTCCCACTGCATTTCACCCCAGCCCACTGGATGGCTTTCTTCTGTGCAGTCAGATTACTGAAATCAATTTAAAACATTAAAAGGCTCCAATAAGACTGTTCTGCAGCCCCTATTTGACAAAGCTTTGAGCTTTTCATTACTCTAATTGACGGACCAGTTTAGTCTAAAGGTGAACTTTCCTGTCCAAGTTGTGCAAAGCTGTAACAGAATCCATGCCCAAGTATGTATCTGGCTATAGTACATGCCCAGACATTTGTCTGCAGCCCTCATGTCTGGAATTTGTGTTGGACACTGAGCAGCACCAGTCCGTGCTCTACCATGAGGAAAGTCAGATAGGCATAAACAAACAGGAAACATAGCAGAGGGGAACCCTCAGTGTCTACTGGAAACTGGCTCGTGTGTCAAGAACTGCGGCGTCTATTTCGCAGCAAGTGAGGACTCAGATTTTCCACAATAACGGAGACAGCGTTGTGAAACCAGCTCGGGTTCAAAGCTGCAGATACACAGGGATTTACACACAACCCCTTCTTCAAGGTCTCACCCATGCCTTTCCTTACTCCTTGGTGAGTACCAGGGAATCAAGTTTCAGGGTCTCCCAGGTTTTCTAGCACACCCATCTCACGCTGACCTTGTAGAGCAGCACTGTGGGTTTGGAAGGGGGTGACACGTGGTCAGCTGGGAATCCACACTGACCTGTTGATAAATTCCTCGTAACAGGAATAAATGGCAGCTAAGCAGACAGCTACGAGATTTGGCAGGACCCTGGGATGTGGGCATTGTCCCGTTGGACCATGCATGCTGAAAGACAAAAAACAAGACAGTATTATTGCAAGGAAGATTTCTGTGGGCAAAACCAGACAGAACAAGGCGACAAACCTGGACAGGCATCCTTGGGGGATCTTCAAAAAGGCCTTAACAGAGAGATATTTTAACCCTGTAAATCCAATGGCCCTATTTATGATTAAGGGTAAGTTGAATCATCAATTTAATTGATGTGGTACCCCTAAAGTCCTCCCAAAATCTCACACTTGAGTGAGCATTATGAGCTTGAAAGTTAATTTGAATCATTCTGCAAAGGCTCTGAGTCTAAATGTATATGAAAAACATACACACAGCAAAGTCCATTTGCTTGCAGTATGGAAGTAGGCAGAAAACCCCAGACGTATCTGAGAATCAGCATTTTTAAAAAGAGACTTCAGCACCACTGCCTGATGGACTTGATTTATTTGCTGTTTGCCAGTACCAAAAAGCACCAGCTACTGTTAACAGCCAGTAAAGCAGGGTTTGGAGAAGTAACACACCAAAGCATGGACACAGGATTGGAAATACACCATAAATTAAATGTAACTCACCTGTGAATAAACTTCTTCACCACCTCCATTCCAGCATTCAGCTCATTCAAAGACAGAATGTACTCCTGAGTAAAGAGCCGCAACCGAGGGCACTTCCCAAAATCCTGCCCAAGGAGGAGAGACTCGGTGAAGATGGTGAATGTACATCAAAACTGGGTTTTTAAAAGAATCCAGCTCGAACACAACTGAATTCACGTTGCTGTTATGCTGACAAGCTTCAAGAGAAGAGCATCCCTGCACACTGAAGTAATGTTCTCCCCACTAATGACAGCATTTCCAATCTCTTCTTTCCCTTATACTCACTTTGAAAAAGTTCTGTAAAATGAAACAAACAACTAAAACCCAAAAAATCTCACCTACACTTGTATTTGTTTTGCACTTTCCACTTAATATTTTGGTTTTGAAATACATTTTTCATTTGGTGCTTTTGCTTCCACTCCTAACTGCAGATTTTTAGAAATAAAACTCAAAAACCATTATATTTCCATGTTTGGTATGGGTATCTATTCTGGTTTTAAAGAAAATCATTTTGACATGTTATCAATAAGCAATCAAGTATCAAACCAGAGATGAGTTTTTTCTCCAGGGATTTTACTCCTGCTACTCTGTGAATTGGACAGGTGAGCTCAAGAGTCACTTTCTTTAAATCCTGCAGCCAGAGAGCCACCTGCTAACTGAAATCCTGCATCTCCTCACATCGCCTGCTATTTTTAGATGTGAAAGGAGTAAATTTCTGCTGTCTGGTGAGTGTTATTCCACAGCACATTTCCTCACATTTACACAGGTGTAACCTTATTACACAGGTGTTGCAGAACTACAGAGCTGGATTTCCAAGTGGGGAACAAGGTCCACTGAGGACAAACAAGCACTCCCCGCTATTCCTCCAGCAGCTGCCTCTGGAAGTTATCCTGAAAAAAATACACGGCAACTGAAACGCTAAAGAAATGCCACAAATGGTGATGAACTAGTGGTGGCCTGTAAAAGGGATGATGAACTCCCAGAGCACTGAAACCTTCTGTTAACTCCTTTTGCTTTCAGGCACTTCTAAAACACAACCTGTATTAACACCTGGGAAGTTTTACAGCCAGAGAGAATGACCAAAAACTTGAAAACAAGCTTACACTGAACAATGTCTCCTCCAAGCCCTAAGTGTCACTCTGCTGCCTGGTAACTTCACCCAGCAAAGGGACTGTGGGTAATTCCACATCATTACAATTAACATCATTAAACTTTTAACAGCTCCTTCTGGCAGGTGCAAAGACACTTGATCCAAGGGCAGGAGACCATGTGTGCTTCATAGAACATTTGATTGATTTCATGAACATGAAGACAGCTTTTGCAATTGCAATTTGCTTATGAAAGTTTTCAACCTGTCTAGGTGTCCTAGCTGAAGTTGGAATCAAAGTCCAAGAGATCATAAAGAGGATGTCATTGCTGACCTCTTTAAATCTCTCTAAATTTAATATAACGTCCTATCACATACCAAGCCCAGAACAATACACACCCCCAATACTGTTTGCTAAAAAAATTAAAAAGAAAAAAAGAAAGAAGGGCTTACATTCAAACATTTGGGCCGAGCCTACTAACAGCTAAAACCCAAAGGCTTGGGAAGTTGCTGAGCACTCCTCAAACAACTCAGCACATCACAGCCTCCTGTTCTGCACTAACCGGTATTATCACCAAGACAAAAACCTATCCTTGTCCTTTTGAGATGTTAGAATCATAATCTATCCTTATTCTTTCGAGATGTTAAAATCAGAGATGAGATACTCTTTCCCATTTTATAGGTAGAAAACTGTGGAGCAGAACTTGTTGGGAATTTTCAAAGGCCGCAGAACAAACTGGAGGCAAAGGTGGGAAGAGCCAGCTCAGTCTCCTGCCCCAAGGCCTGCATGGGGCCTCCTGAGGTGATGAAGTTTAGCGTCCTCCTAATGAGTAACTTTATTTATGTGCACACACACACACACACATTCTCTAAAGCACTATTCAGTACAGAAGTCCCCAGAGAGTGGTAAAGTGCCCAAATCCACTCCAATTAATACCTGACACCATAAATTCTCAGACTACACACTGCGGTACAGACATGTTGATTTTCAATCTGCAAATGTTAAGTATGGTAAATATACCCAATTCTCTGAAGCTAACCAAATACAAGCATTACACTATGCATTTAGATTTTATTTGAGACCCCTCAAGAGCTCTGGATGCTTTTAAAAAAATCAGTCTGGAATCCAAGAATAACATTTACAGAATATTTCACTGAACACTACAGAATATTCAAAAATGTTTACATGTCTGCAGAGTGCTGGCACAGAGCCAGGAATATGACCTTTTTGCCATCTTGGGCTTTCTACCTAGTTCTGTAAACTAAGGGAGTTAAATAATAAGATTGGAAAAATAAGAAATACTAAGTGTTTTCTACTGGGTTCATGCTAATCACAGTATGACAATGGATGGTCTCTAAAATTATATGTTAGTGAGAAGAAGTTGGTTATGAAGTTACAGAGATTAATCCTTGAGATCACAGCCAAATCAACTGCCTTAAGTATTTTATTTGTTATTCTTTGCCACTGCATTGTGAAGTAAGACTTATTCATGTAACTTAAAAATATTGGCAGGAAACCTAATATGCCACAAAAGCTGGAGAGCTGGTAAATACCCCAGGCCTCTATTAGAAGAGGAATATGGATCATGTAAGAATATTTTCAGTTTAGGGGAGGGGAATGTGGTCTATAGGGTGGAAAGAAAAGCAGGGTATTTATTTCAAACACTGACAAGGAATTGATCAGCAATGAGAAGAGAGAAAGTCGGGGTAAGCACAGCCAGACAATGACAGAGTACCTAAATCCTGTCATGAGAAGGAAGAATAGCAGTAGAAAAGCATAAGGATATTCAGGAAACTGAGGTAAGAACTCACTGGACATGAGCCTGAAGAAAAATGGAAACCAAGAGGCCTGGTGGTAAAGTGTTGAGGGCCCCAGCTCAAAATGAACAAAGGCCCCATTCTGCTTTTGTTATTTATTTGATTTTGAACTGTTTTAACTGCAAGGATGGCATGCAGGGAGTAAATAAGGAGCCAAGGGCCAGGTGGGAGAGAGCTGGAGCTGCTATGCTGGCACTGCTGCCAAAAGAAACATCCCTCAAAACACGGCTTTGCTCAGATGCTTTTGAGGATCCCACTGAAAGCTTATTAGCTCTGCACTGATGAAGTAACACACAATTACACGCGGCATCCTCACTTTGGGGGGGGCAGATTTAGATACCACAGCACATCACAGGCAACAGAGCAGCTGCTGATCACCAAAGGCATGGCAGTAAAACTTCTCCCAACTGCTGGAGCCCCCGTGGCACGAGCACTCACCATGTTGTGTTTGAGAATCCTCTGGACCACCGGGGTGAACACCTCGATCACCACCATGGACCGCGGGCGCTCTCGGCAGTGCTGCAAGGAGCAACAGGTCATTGTGTGAGCTGCAGGAATTATGGAGAGGGGGCTCCCCTGGCTTCACACCCCACCCCTGGATTACCCCAAGATTAACAAGGTCCAAGGGCTAAATTAATCTTTCCTGAAATTAAGGCATTGTTTCTTCCTATGGATTTGCTGGCATCTAGTAGAAAATTCCCATGGGAGCTCACAAACTCCAAATTCCCTTCCCTGTCGCCTATTCTTCCCAAAACTCGCTGCAATGCACCGTGTTGGGGTCTTATAGCCAAGAGTTTTAAAAGGAAAGGGGCTGGGGACAGGAAGATATGATCACACAAGCACTGTAAGGCCACAAACTTCCTTTCTCTGGGATCCAAGCTAAAAACCCTGATGGATCTTGGAAGGTACCAACAACCACTGTCCCACCACAGGATGAAACAGATAATCCTAATGTATGAGTCAGAGTAGTTTAGGCTGGCAAAGACCTCTCAAAGTTATCTGGTCCAAAGCCCTGTGCAAGACAGGGTCGATTTTGAAGATAAATTCTCCTTCTCATTACCTTGTCCATTCCTGTTCTGGGAAGTCCATAACCTGTTTCCCTTCCTGCAACTATACACCTCCCATTACACACATTTACAGACAATTAGGTGCCCATCTCTGAGGGAGATCAAGGGCAAAAAATCCCAAATCAGGAATAAAAATGCATCAAGTCTGAGGCTACTGATGACCTAAGAGTGCTTGTAAAAACGCAAGTCAGAGGAGTTTCTGTAACTTGACTCAATTTCTGTAGGTAGAAGTAGCTGATGAATAACTGGATGGGAATTACAAGCAGCACTCAAAACGTTTGACAAATGCATACCCAGTCATCAAATAAAGTAAGCAAATTTAAGCAGACTTGAAACTGAAACACCAACAGGCCTCAAGGAAAAGTAGTATTTTTAAATCCACAAGGTCTGCAATCTAAAGTACTCTGAAGTTTATGGATAAAAGATACAAAATGCAGCACATAAGCATGGATTTACCAGAAAAGAGAGCGAGTCCTTATGATCTTCCCACTGCCATTACCCAATGACAAAATACCATAAGGGCTGAGTTACACACATCTGAACACAGTGGCTCCAGTGATTTCTGTATTAGCTAAACACAGCATGCAGCAGGACACCTCTTGTACCCAGACTGAGGTGTGGGAGTCTCAAAATTTTAACTCTCACAGAGTATCAGGACAAAACAGTCTGATATATTAAGCATATGACTGTATTTATCATAATGGTGCTGTTCACCATCCCAGTATCATTGCTTGCTGACCAAAAACTGAACTCAATCTGGGTAGGAGGTAAAAAGTTAAAGAAAAAAAACAACCTCCCGCTCAAAGAACTACATTCATATGCAATTATGAGATTTCAGAAAGCAAAGTTTTTCTGATACCTTGCAGAAGAATTCACAGAGGTCAGGAGGAGGATGGTTGTTTTCCAGCAAAGGTGCAATTGCCTTTAAAAAGAAAGGGAGAAAAAAGAGAAAAATTGAATTTCAAGGTGGCAACTGGAGAAAGCATAATGCAGGGAAGTATTTTTCCTGAGGGGATAAAAGCTCACTTTCAGAAAAAGACAAAACCATCAATAGAGAAGTTAGAGGCGGGCCATGTGTTTATTTTACAAGTAAGCTCAAGCACACCTCTGCTAGGAATCCTCAGGAAAATTCTGCTTTTAACTACTTCAGTGTAAACAGGTAAAACAGGCAAAGGAGTGCAATACTTATAATGGTTTAAATGGAAACAGGAGCAGACCAATTGCTCTAGGATGTAATAAAGCAAGGACGAATCTGGCTCACTGTTTCAGTTAGAACATCCCCCTAAAAGAAAAAACTGAACACCACCACACACATATATCCTCTGTGAAGGAGTTCAAGCTCTTTTTTTTGTGAGAAAGAGCTCACTAAAAGCAACCTAGCACTGTTCTTACCTGGGAGTACCCTATTTATCAAAATCAAGCATCTAACTTTGTAAAAGCTGAGATCAACCATTCCTTTGTTGCTATGCAAACCAATGTGCTTATGCTGGGTAAACACATTAGAGATCATACCTGCCACTGAGGGGGGTAATGAACTTATGCTCTTGTTACTTCCTTTGTAAATTAGAAAATGGTACCAGAATAATATATTCTGTGTGCCTTCAGGCTTTTCCACTCTTCACTTACAGGGATTCCCAGCACCCATTTCAACGTAAGACACTAAACACAGCAGCCAGGACATTCTGTATTAAGCAACTGAACACCAGATATTTTATCTGGATGGCACCTGGGGTTTTACTAAGGCAGCCTGCTTTGGTTTTTTCTCTCCCTCTCATCTCCTTACTCAGCCCAGTGAGTCTGCTTGCAGTGGCTGTGTTTCACAGTCATGGACAAACAGGTCAATATTAGTGTGAATTTTAACAAGGAAACCCAAGCACACCTGCAAAGCCCTGTTTGGTTACATGTAAGAACTGTGACACTCATTATCATGTGCCATCCTTCTGCAACTGTTCACTCCTCCTCTGGTGGTGGTCCAGCCACAGGGGACTGATGGAGAACACAACCCCATCCACCAGAACATCCTCGCTCCCCATCCAACACCTGAGCTCGAGATCTTTCCTGAACCCATCCTTGGGATTTGCTTTAGGATAACAACAACAGAGATGGTCATGGCTGTGTCTCTGTGGTGTGTGGCAGAGCTGACAGCCTGAAAGGACTTTTTTTCCTGTGTTTTCCTTATTTCTGCCATGGTCAAAAGCAGCCACGTGCTGTGCCACGTTGCCCAGCCGTGGCAACACGTGCTTCCCCATCCTGAGCAGGAAGGGATTGGTTGGGATATTGATCTGCCCCGGCACCATCCAGAGAAGGAAAGCTGGTCCCATCTGCATGGCCAAGCACCGTGTACTTTCCACATGCTACATAAATACACAGTATTAGCAATTCTTTCCAGGAATAGCCCAGGTTATCTGGGTAATGGCAGTGAGGTCTGAATGCCCAGGAACTGCAGCTCCTTAATGGCTTGGGCACAACCTGCACGAGGGCAGCACCTGAACTGAAGAAGCCATCACCCAGGACAGAGGAATAACTCAGCCTGAAAGGACCTTTGGAGGCCACCTGGTTCACCTTCCCTGCTCACAGCAGGGTCACCTCACATCTTTTATTAAAAAAATCCTTTCCCTAAAAACAACCAGTTGTAAATGGGGGCCTGAACTACCTCTGGCCCTAGAGTCAAATGAAAGTTAAAGCAAAGCAAAGTAAATGCTACTTCAGAAATTTACCTCAGTGGTTGATTCCAGGGTATCTTAAACAGCAGTTAAACACAATTAACACCTACTGGCAGCTACCTGCCACCTTGTTATTTTGCAGAAAGAGTCATAAAGATGTGATACAATCAGGTGGTGGTGAGGCTTTAGCTTAGATTACTGGGAAAATCTCCTGGAAATTGCCAGAGAATGAAATTAAACCACAGTGATGGGGAACCAAATTCCACCTCTCTGATAAACTGTTGAGATTTTATACTTTGTTTCACAAGCAACAGAGCTGCCATTTGATTCACTTATTTCTACGTCTAAACACGTGGCCTACAGAAAGGAAAAAAGTTGAGGAGGATATTTTTACTTAGTTAGCAGGGGGTTAAAGTGGAATGACACTTACAAGAGCAATCCCTTGCTCACATACCCTCAGCAATGGAGACATTCTGTATACGGCAGCATTAGCCCCTCAGGAAACTACTCAGCCTAAGGGCTTTATAGAACACATCTGGAAATGATGGGGTTCGACTATTTAAAGTACATCTACAGATATGGATATTGCTGTGTAGCCTCCTAAGGAGGCCATTTGGAGAGACTGTTCACACTCAACATGCTGTGCTGTCTCACACAGGCTGATGAGAAAGCTTTATTGTAATTCATCTATGAAACAAGAAGAGAGAAATAACAAAGCCACACAAAAAATAGACAAATGGTTTTCATTCCTGCCTAACCTCAGCAGCATTGGTGGAAAAGCTTTCACATTTGCCCTACTTCACTGGGGCAGAGAGAGGCACTAATACAACTGTTATCAAACAACACAGATTTGTCCTCAGCTTTTGACAGAAAGATACTCACCACAATAATGCTCTCGTGGTCTTGAGTGGTTAAGTTGTTGTTCTGAAAGAGTTGAATAGAAGAAAGATGAGTGAGTGAAGAGCACTCTTGAGTTGGTACATCAGCACACACAGTCCTCAGCTACCACCAGACACAAGCAGAAAAACTCAACTGCTTATTTTCTGAATAAAAACCATGGCATTAAAAGCATCCTCCTAAAGCAGGTGGTACGGTGCTATGAGGAGTGGTGCAAGCCTTCACTGCTCCTTCAGCTCAGCACACAAATACCAGCATGCCAGAGGTCTCAATCAGTGGAAAAAGTAAAGCCAGCAACACATTTCTTTCAAACGTTTTCTTAGGACAAGCTGTATGTCTCTACAAAAATTATTTAAAGGATTGTTGTGGTGTTGTTTTTGGGGGGTTTTTTTGTGGTGAATTTTCCCAAAATTCCTTCTTTAAACATGGTACCAGAAAAAGCTGATAAATTGTCTGGAATGTCCTATGCTATCACCTATGCAGAAGAGTTTGCTCTGTGCTTTTTCAGCAGCATGATCAATCCAGAGGTTACAATGGTGTGAGTTGCTAAGATTTTTGACTACTGCAAGAAAAAACAGCAGTGGATTTTCTTTTTTATATCAAATCCTTCTGCAATCATATCAGAACTAAGACATGAAAAGCCTGCTTGGCATTGCACTTCCTGTCCATGAACAGTTGAATATTTGAAACAGATGTTATAGGAGTAGGATAGATAACTCCAAGGAAAAATGTATTTCTTTACCAGAATTAGTAAAAATAAAATAGCTACACAATTAATTTACTGGTGTGTGTATGTATATTGGTACAAAAATTATTGGTCAGGGAAGCAAAGCCAATGGAATAGACGTCAAAGGGAGCTTTACCACCAACTTATGGCATGAGTTACACTCATTATAAATTTACCATAGATAATTAAAAAAACCCAAAGAAACAAAAAACCAACCAACCAAATAAACCAAACCAACAAACTCAAGATAAATCAGGCTTGTTTTGTTTCTAGAAATCTACATAACATGGGTCAAATCTACAAAACATGGGTCAAATTTTCCTTCTCCCCAGCAAGTGCAAACTCCACTCAAGTCAGCAGAAGTCACGAGCAGACTCACAGGCAGAATTTTGACAACCCAAGTTAAAATAAAACCCATCCCCAAACTTTTAACTGTTTGTCTCTCATCTGAGAGTTGACAGGAGCCCTGCTGAGGCCGTACCTCTGAGAGCAGCTTGGAGACAATCTCCAGGGGGGCCTGGTGGATGGAGTCGTCCTGCAGCGGGGACGTCAGCGCCATGTCCACCAGCGTCCGGATCTCCTTCAGCACCACCTCCCAGCGGCTGGGGTTACTCAGCACCTTCTTGTACTTGTAAATCTTCTTCTGCAAGACATGGGAAAGGGCCACACTGACACCACCATAAAGCTCTTCAACGGATCTGTGCTTCCTACTGCCCAAAAGGCCTGCTCTGTATTTCGAGTTTTGGGCTTTTCTTCTGGCTGAAAAGCTGTACTTGAAATATTTAAATGGATAAGAAAACCTTTTATGCCTAAATCGGTTTCTTCTGTGGAAGCAGTGAGAAACCATGATTCTTTTCATTTCAAAATGAGTTTCTGCAGAGCATCTTTCTTTTCATCTCCTCTCACAAACACCTTCTTCCTCAGGCTAACAACAGATACCTACTATTGAACTGTTTCTAAAGCTGAAGTTCTTTTTAAGAGACTCATTAAGCGAGGGGGAGAGAGGCCATCAAAACACCACTCTTACTGACCCTTTACTCTGAATGTGAATTTGCGTCCAGAATTCGTTTAAATCAATTTTATCAAAGCAAAAAAATCTCATAGACCAAGAAGCTTTTTTTTCTGTATTGAAGGAGCCTAAAAAGTCATGATGTCACACTCCAGCTGTAAGAGAAGCCAACTTGTAAAGTCTCCAAATCTTCCATACAACAGTATTTCCACTCTCCAAAACAGCACTACTGATTGCCTAACCCCATCTGCCCCAGTTCCCTACACGCCCCTGACCATGTCCAAGCTATTTCATCAACTGCCCCATCCACACACCATCTGGATAAGCAGAGGACAACTCTTACTCCTCAGCAGCCATGTGACCACAAACTACTGGAAGAGAGGCTGCTTTGTATTATAAAAAGCAATCTTTGGAGAAAACCCACTTAACCCAAACTCCCAGAGGTGCCTTGATGGCACTCTACAAGTTCAAGGAAATGATGGTGAGTGTTTCCATGTCACTTCTGAAAACAACACAAAACAAAGGGCAGATGAGAGCCAGGAGGGGCTCCACAGGAGCATGGGGGCAGTGCCAGAGGCAGGGAAGGAGCTCTGCACTAAGGGACAGCAACTGCCAGGACCCACATGTGTTTGGTTCACATGCCCTTCCACTCCCCTCTCTGCATGAGCCTGGTCTTCTGCAAAAAGGGATGTTGACAAGTCTGGACACACGCTCATGTTTATTTAACAGCACTGTCGGGGCACTCATGTTTACATTAAAACATTAGTGTTTTACACTTAAAATGGATCTTACGATCCTCGGCAGCATTTCCATGAAAATCAACTGAACTGCCCATTTTGTGCAGCATGCAGATTTCAACTGCAGATTTTGGGCTGTATGTGAGTGTAGCACAGGCAGAGGACTTTGCAAAGGGCCTGTGCATGTTTTGTTTTGGAGCTTTGCGGCTCCCAGCATTTCCCCCGACGCTCACCCAGGGCAGCCCCAGCAGGAACCATCTGACCAGGCTGGCTCTCTGCTTATCAGCCACTTCCTTCCCACCCTGGAGCAGATCTACTGCTCAACAGCAAATTGTCACCTCTGCACCCCCAGCTGAAACACAAGAGAAGAGAACAATCCACAAAAAATACAGATTTCAAATGCATTGGGTTTGTCAGCATTGTTAGAGGGGGGCACTAGGCTGACACGTAAAGGCTGATAAAGCAATCCAATTATCTTTTTAATTAAATTCATGCCAAGTACAAAAGCACACTGGCAGTACAGTTCACACTTTCAGTGCATTTTAAGCCACTGAAAAGCTAAATGAACATAAAAACATGCTGCAGACATTATCAAATGTGGCTGGGATTTCAGAATTGCACAAAAATCTTTGTACTTCTGAGCTCCTTGGGACAGAGCAAATCCAATGGCGATTTTAAGCTACCTGCACTACTCTACATCACAGATTTCTTGGACTCTTTAGGAAACTTCAATCATAGAATTTTATTTCTCTTATTCATGTAGTGCCTTTATTTAGGGTCTTTTTGTTAGACCCACTCCAGTACTAAATCCAAGACAACCAGACAGTTTTTCAACTGGAAACAACTCCTTTCTGACTAATTAGACAGTTTTTTAACTGGAAACAAGTCCTTTCTGACTAATTAGACTGTTTTTTAACTGGAAACGACTCCTTTCTGACTAATTGAGGACACTAAACCAAGCTGGCTCAAGAGATACAATTTCCAATGCTGAAACTTATTCCTTGGCCCTGTACTGTGAAGATCAAACTCAAAGCAGAACTGGAAGCTGACAAAATGTGGGGACAGGGTGGGATGAGAGTTAGACAACTGGGTTACTGCATCCCTGCCTCTGTGGGCTGCCCCTTTTTGGATGAGTTACAACAAACTTTCAGAGCAGCTCCTTCAGCCTAAGGGGAAGCTGCTGAAGGAAACTCTTGCCCAACAGGACGCTGCTCAGACAACTCCACCACAAATATCCTTCTTTTGCTGTCAAATCCACTCTTGCTCGGGGTGAGGGAGCAGCAAGGGAGTTTTTCTTTCCCTTTTAGAGATGTCCATTAAAAGTCAGAGTTCTGATGATGCTGACGTACATTAGAGGGAAAGCAGCAGGAGCTTTACCCGCTGCCATGCAGGGCACACCAACCAAAGCTGCTGCTCAGGGCAGGCAGGCAGGGACTCAAAAGGAGCATTAGGGGAGAGCCACCTTTAAAGACACACCGAGCCTGCTGCAAGCACAGAATCCAAACTGATCAGTGTGTGCTTCACGTCTCCAGCACAAAGGATTGAGTGGCACTGACAGACCGAGCTGCAGGCTGCGAACGACATTACAGGAGTCTTGAATGACGGTGGGAAAGCAGCAGAAAATAAATAAATAAATAGAGGAGCCGTGCCCAAGAGGGTTGAACTCTGCTGTCCTGAACCTTTGGCCATGGTTACAGAGCTGTTTTTCTCAGCAGAATGCTTTTCACTGTTGAGCGCCTTGCTGAAAGCCTCAATTAAAGCCTGAAACCTATCAGTGGGTTACAGAAGCAATTTGCTGTGTCTCAGCAAGCACTTAGGCAACACTGAGCCATCTGCTCCATTCTACCTGTGCTGGCTCCGGAGCAGGGAGCAACAATCACTCACGAGCTGAGAAACAAAGCTGCCTGGTAAAGACCCACATGGAGAACAGGAATGTCAATCCAGGGGGTTCATTCCCCCTAGATGTAAAAAATACCTTCAGTTGCTGAAAAAATTCACAGAACATTTATCACCAATAGCCCGAACAAGAAAAATACCCGGGTAGGAATCCAGTTTCTAGGGAGATTGCACTAAAAGCAGCAGTTCCTGTGAAAATTTATGAGTGAAAATAAGACATGCCAGCTTGGAATTTGACCCTCCTAGTTACCGACCAGCCAGAGCCACACAGCCAGTGTCACTCCAAAATCTTGCCATGCTGACTTTAAATGCAAAACCACTGAATTTAATAAGCACCCAGAAGAAGCAGAATGAGGAGAATAAGTGACACTGACAGGGCATCCTTCATTCTCAAATCACTCTAATTAATTAAGCCTTGCAGAAACTCAAAGACCTAAGTCTCAATCCTCTTTTACACGAGGAAAGAACTTCAGTCCACATATGAAAAATTACTTTTCTAGAGTTATTAAGCTAGGAAATGTGACAAAAACCTATAAGCAGTTGGTTTTATGATCAGTGCTCAAAAGCCTTTGAACACTGCTGTGAACAGAAAGTTCAAGAGAGCCTAGGAAATTTTCAGCTTTTTTTAAGTAAGATCTTCGTATGTTTTTCTATCCTATAATGCCTTCATCTTGTAGCCCTTGCTCATACACCACTTTCTTGGACAAGAATGATAATACTGATGTAGTCAACAGCTAAGAAAAATGGACTCTAATGCACAAAATCAGCCAGTATGGAACATTTGCCTTGTTCAGCCCTAGCAAGACCTTTCATGTTAGGAACATCTTAAAGCAGCCAGCACACCTGATCCAAAAAGGGCAAAATGAAGTTAGCCTTTCTGATGACAAAATTTCATCCCTCCTTTGCCACTGCCAGCCAGGGAACGTTCTGTACTCTCAGAAACCTGTCTTCTCATCAGCAAATACTATCTTCATTACATAAAGAAAATTAATGGCCATCCCTAATGCCCAAGAGCCTGCTAAATTCAAGCTCTCTAGCTTGCAAAGGATTGCTCGAGTCTTTAGCAGGGAGGCTCCTGCAGGAACAGGACAGGCTGGAGCTCCTGCAGGAACGGGACAAAGTGGAGCTCCTGAAGGAATGGAACAGGCTGGAGCTCCTGCAGGAACGGGACACACTGCAGCTCCTGCAGGAGGAATGGGACAGGCTGGAGCTCCTGCAGGAATGGGACAGGCTGCAGCGCCTGAAGGAATGGGACAGGCTGCAGCTCCTGCAGGAACGGGTGCTGCCCTGGAGGGCTGTGGGTGCCAGCAATTGTTTATTTCTTGCTGAGCAACGGGAGCAGCTCCAGCAAGAGGGAAAAGGTCAGGCTCCCGCACCAAGGTCCCCCCAGCTCATTGTGGGGACGGATGACACAGGCTAATGTTACACTTCAATGTTGACAGTGCTTATGTAAAATGGAGGTGCCTCTTGCTACATGCAAATCTGCAGAGATAAAAACAACACAGAGAGCAGACTCTGGAAAGGTTTTCTCCAGTGCAGCAGAACATTTTGTTCAAACACTGTGTAACAAGGAACAGGAAGAGTTGCTGGCGATGTCCAACACACATGTTGGCCTGTCCTACAAAGCCCAGGTGCACCATGTATCCTGCAGCATCATCTGCTGGCATTTTGACCTTTACCTCACTATCTTCATGAAAATAAAGAGGGCATGGCATCCCAAAACTCAGCCATATCCATATTCTGCTTTTAATACAAGCAGGTATCACTTACTTCATGGTATTCTGAAAAATATCTAAGGTTAACTTGCTGCTAATAGAATTTTCCCTGCTAATCAGAGATGGACTTAAATCACCAGCTGAATCCACTGAAATCTTTTGGAACTACCAGCAATATTTACCAATATGAAAAAGAAACTTACCTGAAAGGACTCTCTATAGAGAGTCCCAATCCAGGCAAAGGGCTGGGATGAGATTATGGAAACTTTTCTAAATCAGGGACTTCAAACTGCTCATGCTGCAGTAATCAAACTCTTCCTGACCTTCTGAAAGTTCTGTACAGAAAGACTAACATGCTGCTCTCTAAAATAGATGCAAAACAGCAGCAGCAAACTTTTGCTCTCCACCATGTTTTCAGGTCACGGCATTTTTTGCATATTTCATTCTGCCCAGTGCAAAATGCTGAAGTGCATCAACTTCTCTGCTTCAGTTGCTTCTCTGAATGCAATTGCCTTGGTCGAGGCTCACTTTCTCACAGATTCCTTGCCACAGGCCAGAGAAATAGAGGGAAATATTACAGGATAAGCTCTTCTGATTATCACTCAGTTAAGGCCTAAATAACACTTCATTTTTTGCCAACTCATATAAAAAAGATCCTGGTAAAATCACCATTATTTATTACACTGACATTGGCACCTGTGAATCTATGGCCTGAATAAATACACCCAGTGACATTCTCTGCCCCAAGCAGCTCACAGTCTAGATGATTAAAAGCAAGAAGGAGACAAAGAGCAAGAAAACCAAGGTGATTTCCTTGCGGTCATATGGCAAGCCAGGAACAGAGCAGAACTGAAGTTTCTGACCCTCAAGCCTGCGAGGCAATTGCTGGACCCTGGCACCCCAAGGAGAAGCACCACTGGCAGGCACTGTGCCCACAGCAGCTTGAATGTTGATACGCTGTTGCTGTGCTTCCCCATCTCACCATCTCCGGCCACCACCACTTTCAGTCTACCCTGATTCCTCTGGTTTTTTCCACCAGCGTCTGCCACCTTGCTCCAGATCTCACTAACCCAGGCAAGAACCCCCCAAGGCTCAGGTCAGCGCTGTTGCAGAGCTGACAGAGTTCAGTGGGTTCAGCAAGAGGTGACGTGGGTTCAGCTGTTACTGATGCACAAGCTGGAACAACCACAGATACTTCCCACAGGCACAGGGTTTGTCCTTTGCTCAGGTACCACTGGGACAGTACCACTGTGAAGGGAAAGAATGCTGAAATAAACACAATTTTACAAGCATGAAACAGAGACAAAACGCATTTCTGCTTGAACTGAGAGAAGTGCAAAGTGGATATGGGACAAGGGAGGGTCACAGGACAGGCTCCTCAGTCACCTCAGCAGCATGACACTGGGCAGCTGCAACACTAATGCACTGAAGAACTTGCTCCTGAAGCATATTATATATCTTATCTACATATATATATATATATATATATATCTCCACCTTCTTTGCACACAGCTGTCAACTGACTGCCCATCCTTTTGGGCTTCTGCTCTCTGATGTGCTCAACACTGCTGCAAAGATATCCTTCCATGACAACAGGGATGAGAGGATGGAACAGGGAGGATATTCTACCCAAGGGAAAGGAAGAAAATGAAAACCATGAAGTTGCTGAGCTCCACTGAAGACAAAACTGCATGCAAATGCAGTCCGTGTGTGTCTCCAAACCCTGAAAGCAACTCAAGAATTGTGGCTTCCATCTAAGCCTCCCTAAGCAGGGAGGGAAGAGGTCATCCTTGGCAGACCTCCCCACTACCAAGCAAAGACACCGGGCTTTGTTTCTGGTGGTGCCTTGTCTTCCTCTTGAATCCCTGCACAGCCCTTGGGTCTCTGTAAGATGCAGAAACACCAGCTGGTCGAGCCAAACCCAGCTCTACCTCATTCCTGCATTTGAGATGCCATAAACCCAGCGAGAAAACGCAAAAGGCCAACTGTGGCTCCAGCTGCACTTTGCCTGGGCTATTGTGGTTACTCTTGTAATCAGACCTGTCCACAGGGGAGACATTTTTTGGCATGGCCAACGCTGATGCATTCCCCGAAACCCTCCATCCCTGCTTCCATTTCCTTTTGGCAAACACTCCCATTCTTCAGGCCCCAGTTCCAGCACGAGCTTTACACTTCAGGTTGGCAAAACATCAGCTTTCATCCTGCACACAGCAACTGCTGTTCCCTATTTTTCATACCAGAGCCAAGCTGGGGTTTGTTTTTAATGTTGCTTTGGCTATGCGGAATTTCACTATGACTGCAGATACACCAGCAGAAGCACAAGCCACTCCCTGCTTGCAAAAAGCATTGGTAGAGACAAAGGTGGTATCTGGGGTTAAAAATTCCATGTGACATCTCACCAAATGAAGAAATATTCTAAAATGTGCTGCCCATGAGCATTTGGCTGTTTTGGTTTGGTTTTTTTTTTTACCGTGCGAAAGTCACACTTTTTTTCCTCCTGATCTTGGGCAGGAGAAAAATAACTCCAAAACAGTTGATCAACACAATTGTCTCAGACATACAGGAAAGGTTTGCCCTAACTGCAGGCTGGTGAGGAGGAAGTTTACAAACCCTCCTGAGTTACCTAAATATTTTCTGCAGAATGAGTGAGAAAAACCTTCCCAGAGAGGCTGCCGGCCTCACACAACAGGGCAGGAGCCAGACACCCTGCTCAAGCTACAGGGCTTGAACAGCGTGACTCACTAGCAAAGGGAAGGTTCCAAACGTGTTCAGACACAACTGCCTCCTCCTCTTGCAGGACCTCACTGCTCCCTGCTGCAGCATAGTTGGCCCTTTTCTCCAGAGCAGCAAATGCCTCACATTCTGGCAGAACCCACAGTTTCCAGAGAGGTGTGAGTCTGACCTGCTCCTGTATTTGCAGCATGACCCAAAGCCAGAAAAATCATGTCCAATTCAAAAAAATAAAAAAGGGCATACTAGAAAAAAGCGGGAATATGTGTACCATACACATTCCACACTTTCTGAACCCTTCAGTGGACTAACTGCATTGAGTGCACAGGGGCAAAAAAAGTAATATTAAATAACTAAAGCACAGCAGACAGCGTGTGACTGTGGATTTCGACATGCAGCAAACAGAGCACAGGTGACACAAGGCACTGTGACATTAAGTGCCATCTAGGTGTGGTCCTTGCTGTGTGCTTTTCTGTGCAGAGACCTGCAGTTACTGACTACATTATAAAATGCCTCTGACACCCAGCTGAACTGATGCAGGTTCCTAATTCCTTTTACCTTCATGCCCTGTATGTTCTACACACGACAGTTGTGTCTGCGGAGCCTTGGCATCCACCAGCTCACAGCCCATGGTGGGAATAAATGACTTTGCCACTGCAGAGAAAAGATACCGTGTAGGAAAAAAAACAAAAGAGCATGGGCAATCTTATCTTCACTGCACTTTGACCAGGTCTGGCAAAG
The DNA here is from genome assembly GCA_008694505.1 of Cyanoderma ruficeps. Taxonomy (NCBI): domain Eukaryota; kingdom Metazoa; phylum Chordata; class Aves; order Passeriformes; family Timaliidae; genus Cyanoderma; species Cyanoderma ruficeps. The sequence continues at coordinate 4,464,368 of VZDJ01000049.1, forward strand.
CAGAAAGCTGTGCACAAGGCCACCATGGAGCACAGCCAGGCATACCTGCTGTGCAGAGCCCCCCCCTGCTCTGGCACTGCACCCTTCAGGTCCCACTCAGGCACAAGAGAGCTGGTCATCACCGGGAAAACAGGACGTGGCCTCATCTGCAAGGCTGCACCACAGATGCCAGTAATTTCAGGCATGTGAGAAGCCTGGTCGGAGAGTTCACCACCTGAGAAACCACCTCAGACTGGGAGTAAGCAGCCACACATTGTAGTAACTGCTAACCAAAGATAACCTCAGAAAGATAATCTATCCCTCTTTTATTTTCTGGGAAATTCCAGTAAGCTGAGGTAGCACCAAGCAGCACACGAAGCAATTATTTCTTCCCAGATATGCAAAATGGATTAAAAAGCCACGTCATCCCTTTTCCTTACTACTCTCTACTGCTGGCAGTGGACACCCTCAGCTTTTTCTGCTCTCCTCCCCTTCCACCAGTCAGCAAAACCTTCCAAATGGACGTTTACCCACCTGTTCCACTTTCCCCTCCTTGGCAAATGTATTATTTTGCTGATTTTCTAGCTCCTCAACACCATAAATGGCTCTGAATTTGGCTTCTCTCTTGTGCACCTGCATCATCAATGTCGTCAGCAAGAGGGATGTGCACGGCTCGAGGAACATGTTTGTGTCAGAAAGCTGCTGCAGAGCCTTAGGGAGAGCAGGGACTGGATACTGATGTGATGCTTGCAAGCATCTTAAAAGGGACTTCAGAAAAGCAGGGTATTTCTATCTTCAGATCACTGGGCTTTGGAGCACTGAATTTTCTGGTTTCTCACAGGGAGATGCCAAATTTCAGAGCAGCGTTTGCACCTGAAACATTCCCATCACTTTGTTCCACGTTTTTATATTGCATCTTATTGTGCCACATCAGCACAAACCCCCAAACCTCCTGGAACTCTTCAGCCTACTAAAATGCCACTGGATCTCTGCAATTTCCTTGTTTTCCTTCTCCTTCGTACAAGTGCTGCGTGATGTGCAAGACTGAATGAAGACTCACAGCTTTCAGCTTTCTGATGCCAAGACTCACATCCTTGCTGAGAACCAGAGATCACTGGTGTGCTCACAGAACCACTGCCCACCTCATGTTCAGATTCACTCACACTATCCCTGCTGTCCTTGATGGATCTCCCCTCTGGTCACACAGCCTAATCCAGTATTCCCCATCTTAAATAGAACAGTAAAGAGCACCAGAGGCCAGGCAATGGGAAATAGCTGCAATGCAATGGCTCCTGAATGAAGAGAGGGGAATGAAGGACATACTTGCTTTTGGATACTTTTTTCTAATTTTGAAACCATCAGTGTTGTGGGAAAAAATGACAAGGACCTGTGACAGACAAGATAAACATGAGGCTAACAGCAAGAGCTAGGGCAGATGATACAAGCTGTGACACTTGTAATATACTGTTTTACAGTTTTCTTTTGGTATTAGCAGCAGCTTTATAAGCTTTATAATCCCTATATGCATTAGGTATGCCATAATGTAAGGACAAAACTGTGCAAGAAATGAAAGAGAAATTTAGAGCAACATCCAGATCCCCTTTTCTCCCTCAGGGTCATGGAGGTCTTCTGACACCAAGAGTTCTCATAACATCCAGAATGCAGAACTGGGCCCCATGGCAGCAGCTTAACAAGGCACTTAGCATGTGTCATCTCCCAGAGTTAGGTTTTCATACCCAATGCATCATGCAAGGAGGATAATTACACTCCTGGGAAAGCCTACCACTCTTGTCCTGTCTCCACAAGAGATCTCCTAAACCAGATTTTTCTGCAGCTAGAAATCTGAACAAGAGAATGATTTTGGTGCATCTCTATATTATGAAAACTACAGATAAGAAGTTGGAATTTGATGAAATTCTTGGTCACCATGACCCCAAAATCCTGAATTGCAAAGAATTAGTCATAAGGTCAGCCCTGGAATAATGCGGAGGAGCAATTCACCGGCACAAAACCCGAGGATCCCTCTTGGCCAGCAGCTCAGCATTCCTGAGAAACAACATATTCCAGCAATTGTATCTGCTCCTCTTCAGAGCTCAGACCTAAGCACATAATAACAAGCTGACCTGTTTATTCAGCTGTTTTTGACACCCCTCTATCTTCAGACCTAATATTAGTTTGAATAGGATAGCATCCAAGTCTAGAGGAGAAAACTTAGAGCTGGTCCTGACTTAGCTAAAGCAAGATAGAAAATAACTATCTAGTTTCTACTCAAATTTCACCAGTAGGCCATTAATTGGTTTGGGTTCTGACTCCTTAAAAAAGGCAGTTTTGGCAACGCAGGAGGCAGCTATGGGTGCACAAAGCACGTGTGCCTAAGGCTGGATGAGGGCAGGGCAGCTCAGAGCAGCAGCTCAGCTCCAGGCTGGCATCCCAGTGTGCTGCTGAGAGCCTCCTTGGCTTGGACAAAGTGCTGTGCTGACACGGATATGAGGCTCCCAGATTTGAAGTGATTCATGTGAAGTCAACACTCAGCTGCCACTGCTGCAGATGTACCTTCTGGGAGGAACCTGCTCCAGTGGCCCCCCAGAAAGAGTGAGGTATTTTTCCAGTGCAATGGTAGTGAAAGCTTAAAAAAAAATCTAGCCACTCCACCTCTTCCAGTTCTTAAAACACTACCAGCATTTCATAAAATGAATACAAGAAAAAAATTTCTATCAACATCTTGTCTTTTTTTCATCTATTCATTTCCACCTCCCAAGTGAGATCTGTGCCTTTCTGCTGTGGCAGCACAGCTACCTCTAGCAAAATGAGATCCCAGAAACAGAAAACAAGGCCAAGAATTTTCAAGTGACTTCTGATAACAGATGGCCTGAGACAGTCAAACTTCTGCTGGAAAATGAGAGAGGCAACAGACTTCATGTGCTCATGAAGATATTTCAAGCCAAAAAGAAAGTTTAAAAAAAAAGACAAAAAAGACATCCCCCCCCCAACTTAACTACAAAAAAACAAATGTTATGGAAATAAAAGGCTGTAAGTACAACAAGATTTCCATTATGTTGCTTCTGAATTTGCAATGAGGTTGTTCAGATACCACACAGGGTGGCTTTATCAATCACCAGAGGAACAGCAGGCACACACAGCTGCACTTCATGTTACCTTTCATATAGAAAAGAAGAACCATGCCAGCAAACATCAACTTCACCATGAGTAGAGTCATCAAAAACTGAAAAATGGTCTGTGCTCACCAGAAAGCTCAACCTGGTACCAGTCTCACACCTTGGCCACACAGATCCATTTACACACCCATGAATCCCACATCCGCTCCCTACAGAGTACAAAGTCTGGCCTAGAACAGCATCATGATGCAGAGGAAAAGCAGGATATCTAAAAACCCTCTTCATGGTCCTCCTGCAACTGGTACCCAAGCATTTCAGAGGAAGAGTACAACCACCACCCAAAAACTCGTGTGCTGCCTTTTATCTGTCAAAGCAATAAACCTGCTCATCCAAAACTAGTGTGTCATCGAAGCCCACAATGCTCCCAAAGCCCTGAGGCTTTGAAAGGCAAAACTTAATTCCACAACTTTGGTTCCTACCATTATATTATTGACTTGCACATAGATACAAAAGGAAAAAAAAAAGAGCCATCATAGGCCTAATTGTATCATAATTATTTATTGTTTTACCTCAAATAAAAGAAAATGAAATCTTCTCTGTTCTGTGAAAATAGGTCAGTGTTTCAGCTAAAGAAAGCAAAGAAACAGCCAAGAGAGTTACAGTTTTGTGTGCTGGGTAACCACCAAGGAGACGTCTGAAGTCCAGAACTACCACTCCAAAGAACTGCTGAGCTCTTCAAATAGAACTTTCACTACGCAGTAGAGCACAGGGCTATGGAATTGTCACAGGGTACCAAACCTTCCTCTCTCAGATCATAAATTAGGTCACTAAACACACTGGCCCTTTTAACTATATCCAATGTGATTTTTTTCCAGATCTCACAGTTTTAAGGCAAGATTTACTGAGATTTAAGGCTGTAAATTTCTTTAATGCCATCATTTAAATTCTATATAGCCCCCACTCCTGTATCAGCACTATTTTTAATCATTACCATGGTGACAAAGCCGTAAAGGTGCTTTACACAAGGAAGGCTTTACCACACTTTCAGGAACAGCTTCTCTTAACTTAATATTTTGCAGTTTTAAATTTCAAAGAAGAGTAACTCACTCTGAACATTCACCATTTGATACAAAAACTGATACTCACCCATGGCTATTGCATAAAAAATATTCAATACTAATGAACAAGAAATTCATAACAGGGTCACAATAAAGACCAGAGAGCATATCATCATTCAGGTCAAGTATGACTTTATTTGACAGTCAATCCCTTTGCAATTAATAGGGCTGCTTGTGCATGGAAGTATCTGTTTCCTGAAGACACAGATAGAACAATCCCTATGAGAACCAGGGAAGCATTAATCCAAAATTAAAGTTTTTGAACGAAGGCCAACATCACTTGTTTTAGTATTCAATGCAAAATGTTTGCAAATCCCAAATGACAACATTGTTCCAGTTTCCTAATTCATGGGATTCAAAACATGGAGTCTGGGTTGAAAATGAATTTTAAAACAAAAGGTGATGTGAGTGTTGACTGCAAGTCAGGGGTGTGTGTGTATGAGCTGCATGAGCATGGACAGCAGGATGGGGAGGGGGTGCTCCCCTCAGCTCAGCACTGCTGATTTCATGTGCCTGCTTTGGGGCCTCACAGGCTCCCAGCAACCTCCTACCACCTCAAAGAAAACCTTCCACTGCGAGAGGACAAGCGTAGCCAGGGCGGAGAGAGGACCAGATGATGTTCAAAGGTCCCTTCCAACCTAAACAATCCCACAATTAACACATTTGCACTGTCCCTGCTAAGAGATGTGTAAACTTCCTAACCAAGCAGCAGTACTCATTAGGGGACACACAGGCACTGGTTAAAAGCATCAGTGGGAAAGACAAGGTACAGGCAAGCCTTTCTAGAAGATCCAGGTCAGAGGCACACAAAGCTCAGTTTGAGTCATGCTTCATGCTTTCCTGCAGACCTGGCTCTGTTCTTTCTGTATTGTGTCAATTCAGGACATTCCCCCAAAGGCTGTCAACTGACATGTTTGACTGCTGCATCACCCAGCTGACCAGAAAACACGAGCAACTCGGCCCACAATGAGGGCAGTGTTCAGGGTTTACTATCAAGCACGATAAAAAATGCAACGTGCCCTGCATGAACTTAGGTGAATTCCCACCAAAAAATGTAAATCTATACCTGTACTCTGCACCACAAATGAAGACCTAAGGACTCCTGGGCAAAAAACCTCACTGATGTCTTTCTAATGGAAATGCAACACGTTACTAAATTAGTCAAGTGTACCTTTTAATGATTAATACTTTTAGCATGCAGTGTAATGGGGCTACACGTTTTCTACAGACGATGGTACCATCCTGTGCTCAGCATGACAAATGCACACAAAATCTTTAGCCCAAACACATACACAAGCAACAAAGTAGATGGATGCTGGTTGGGAAAATACCAAGAGTATGTACTTGCCTATTTGCATGTGTCCCAAAATTATTAGCCCCAGTATCCCTCAAAGCCAAGTTTAGCTGTATCCATCCCCTACAGACGTGGTTGGTTACCACCATATATGCCCTGGATCCAGAGAGGGCAATGAACTGCATGTGTTTTATATCCACAGAAAGTGTTGTTATCTTTATTGATACACTGTTATGACTTATCAGCTTCCACATACCACAGATTATGTATCATGGTTTCAATCCAACCTCCTCGGTTGAGAGGAACTTTCCTTACACAATGGATTAATGATTTATGTTTGAGGAGCTGGAGAGTTGTTAACATGTTCTGTTTATTCTCTGGACAATGGTAGTTTGGCTTAGCTATAACCCAAAGGAAATCAGGATCTCTAAAAATAGGCTGAGGTGGCCAATAATCCTTTAGGAGTTGTGATACTCACTGATATCCAGATGAAATGAGGAATTATGAGTAACCCTTAGTGGGAGGGTTTGAAATGGAAAACCCAAAGAGAAGATGACTACATAAGGAACACTCACACTGCCCCTACATCCCTGCTGACTTCAATGAGCACAGTATTCAAGGGAAAAGACACAACTAAAAAGCTGTGTAACCACCTTGACAGCTAGTTAGCTGGATGACACATAAAACCTCTTGGAGCTGGATCTAAAACATGGATAATTACATGCTTGGTTCTCTTTTATTTCTGTTAATCTGTACCATCTCTTTTATTATTCTCTGGGTTGCAGGAAGAAATTATTCTTGATTTTTATTTCCATGTTTGTCTCTAGAACAAAAATAACTTCCAGGGTGCCGGTTGGCAAATTGAATTCCCACAGCATGTTAAACCTTAAAACTGCACCACATCAAAGCTCTCTCACAGACCTCAGCGCCTTCCTACAAAACCAAAATATGTGCCTGAACCTAAAGAGCTTCCCCAAATATTTGAGACACAGCTATTCACTGTTCCTATCAATTTCCCATGTAGCTCAGGGTGCATGCAACATCTGATTCCCAAGGCTTCAAGCACAGGAAAAATAGTCAGAAGGACATTGACAGAATATGACTCTGCTCCCATAATTGTAATTTAAGAGGGGGCAATCCCCACTGCTGGAAATTCTCAGAATATCAGTTTGCTGTCTGTACAGTGGATTCCTCCAGCCTTGTTTAGGCAGGGCAGGAGAAAATTAAACTTAAATCCAGCGCCAAGTACACTGGGGCTCTGGGTTTAGCTGGGCTCCCTAAATGCTCCCACCACACAAGTACAAACAATAGCAAGATCATCTCTGTTGAATGTTTTCCCCTGAACAACTGTTACAGCTATCTGCACCAGTCTCCATCTGTGTTCTACATCCCACAGAAATGTTTTGACCTATTATTTGTAAGACCACTGGACAAATATATCATTCATCAGCACAACCACCCAATTATAATACAGCTGCGGCGATCTCCCTGCCAGCTGGTGCTTTGTGTAAATGCCCCATTCCAGAAGAATAGGTTTCCTGTTTTTTGTGGGTTCCCTCACTACCTGCTTAATCACCAAACCATACAAATTATGGAGTGAGATGAACCTTGGCACCTGGTTTTTAAAGTTGTAGGCTACAGTGCCAGTAAAGTGATAAACTTCACTAAGGTAGACACACAACTGCACTCCCTCACTTCCCTTTTACACTGACAGCTTGTCTTGCTTCTTCAGCCCGTTGGGATCTCACTTAATCTGCCAAAGAGCAGACAGTTACCAGGTGCTCTTCCTCTGAACTATTAAGCAACAAAAACCAAAAACTAAATTACCTCCATTTTAGCGAAGAGGAATTTCTTAATGCCAAGTACCTGGGCAGTGACTAAACGCTGTCACTGTTCCTATGGGAGAACACTATTTGCTATTCTTGGTAAGGGGAAGGGCTTTCAAATCAAGATAATGTTTCACTTGTTTTTCAGAAACAAATTTAATGGGGGTGGGGAGGGAAGCAGGGAAGCAAAAATAAATTCTACTTTGCAACAAGTTAAATTACTCAGAGTTTCCCAAAATGAGAGGCCTGGGTCAGAAGCACTGGAAAGTTTAAGAAATACTCCTTTAAAAACAACTCCCACAGAGCAAAGCTCCTTCTCCATGACTGAAAGGCACGTAAGCAAGCCAGGTCACTCTGTCTAGCCTGGCTTGCTTGCTTTCTTTTTCTTTGTTTTTTTTTTTTTTTTTTTTTTTTTTTTAGAATTTTTTTNGGTTGAATGGTAGGGCCATGTTGCATCTTTATCATATCTTACTTTTTGTTTTCCAGAGCTGCACCTCCCAACCCCAACTGTCCCCTCACTGCAGGAACAAAGTGGGCATGAGCCAGCAGCACATTGGTGCCACAACCATCCTGGCTGGGGGTGAGGTAGAAAAAGAAATTTCATCATCATTTCTATCCATGCTTTCTCGGATCATCCCTGCCTGCCAAAGCAGGAGAGAAAATAATGGCCACATGGAGATACTGCCTCTGCATGCTTTAAGTGCTTTGTTATTCTCAGGAGTTGCAAAGAAATCAAGGCCGGCCAGGTATTGTGTTAATGATACTGTCAAGAGCCCAAAAGAAAGTGCTACACCACAACCCATCCTTCTGCTATCAGCACTAGTGTCCCACTCTCGTTTGGGCAATCAGGGTAACAGGCTGCAGAATATGCCAGTGCTCTGGGAAAGGAGATCTCAACACTTGGCTTTTGCTGATAAGAACCTGGAACGGCTCAGAACACGATTCTGCCAGACACTGATGGCTACACAAAGCACACCAACACTGTAGTTTTGCTACACAACTATTTTGCAACTATCAAGTACACCTACAACAAAACCAGTTTGGTGGGAGGGACTTCCGTATATTTTTCCATGCGGTTGCTGTCAGCGGGCTGAAATCTTGATAAGCTGCACAGCCAACTTGGCTGACTTCACTGAAACCCTGCTCAAGACAAGTCCTGAGCTGAAAAGATACTGCTTGTGTTTCCCATTGCAAGGCAACGGAGGACAACCATATTCATCTGGCCAAAACTTGTTTCCAACTGCATCCAAGATCCATACAGATTCCATCCAAAGGTCAGCAGCTATGGTTTTTGATGAGGAATGTGCTGCTTTTGAGAGACAATGTTGTCACTGTGATGCACTTTCCCTACTCAGGGCAATCAGACCATTGCTCCCACTGAAAATAAGAAGGGGCTTGAGGCCTCTGAAATGGAAACTGCCTTTAATTTCAAATCATCCTAAAATATAAACATAGATTGATGCCTAACTGATGGATGTTACACATACAGTAAACAAGTCTAAAAGACACTCTCCCTAGTTTCTCAGGAAAATAAAAACCAACCAAACAAAAAACCTCAAAATATCCCAGGAGTCCAGAGGATGTGATGACGTGTACTCACTGTAGCATATTACACTTCACAGTACAAAACTGGAACCATCCAGTCTCTGTCCTGTTTAAATGTGAATTAACTGCCTATCTACTCTTTGAAGCCAGTCACATGTTGACAAAGCTGGGCTGTGTAACAAGTTAATTTGTCCACTTCATTCGTGACACAGGCACGTTAAAAGTGCAGACATGTTCTGATTTAAGGTTTCTGCAAGAAAAGACTTTATCCATTCAGGGCTTTGACAACGAACAAACAGGGAATTCTAAAAAGTACTCTTGGAGGCAGAGAATGAAGAAGATGAAGTACAGAACTTACTTTCCACTGCAAAGAATGGAACCACTGATCCCTCAGGTAACTGTTCGCAGCCTGCAAAAAAGAAAAGTTACAGACTCATTAGTTTATACCAGTGCTTCAGGTCACTCAGGTACTTTATATTATAACCAGTTTTATTATTTTCACAGAAAGCAGTGACAAAGACCTTGCTGCATTATGAAATACTGAACCAAAATCTTATTAACCTCCTATGAAATGCTGTCCAGCCCAAAGACTGTGAAAAATCCTCCGTGAATTCAATCAGGTGTGGGTCAAATCTTTAATACCTGCGGGGAATTTGCCTCTGCCATTAATAACTAAAAGCAGAGTAGGAAGATGGGCTGACATTTTAATAGGAGGGGTGGGGTTTTTTCCATACTCTGGTATCTTTTCTTACCCTGCTCCTCAGCTGGCCCCAGAGCAATTCAAATAATGTCTCAGCTCTTTCAGTGATATTAGAACACTGAAAAGCACAGCACACACAGACGTGCAGATACATGCACAGACTGTTTGCAGAAATGGCATAAATGTTGCAATAATGACTCCCAGACATCACCCATTTTTGTCTGTGTTAAGCACAGCTGCCAGGAATTCCCAATGTGAAGCCAGGTCGTAGCCAATGAAGGAACAGTTCAACACTCCCAAAGGTCAAAAGGCTCGGTATTAAAAAATATAAAAGCATGTACAGTGACGTAAATATGCATGCCTTAACAAGGTGACATAAGTCTGAAGTATTTGAGTGGGTAGAGATGCCCTTTGGCTTTTCCAGCTCCACCTCAACGCTGCCAACGGGCAATTTTTACTCACGTTTCAAAATGTTTTAACAAAAACAGTGAAAATTACAGGTTAGCCTATAAATCCATGGTTTTTTTTTTTAAAAGGTGAGGTTCTTTGCCAGTGAAAAAGAACACACTTCTTGCAAATTAAAGATCACTTATCAAGTTTCATTCCCCGACATCTTTTCATGTAAATATTCAAAATCCACACTACAGAATGTATTTAATCTCCCAACACTCATTCAGTTCACTGATAATGGCAGGAATACCAGTAGTAAAAATGCTGTATGGTTACCAAAAACGTGTTTAATCTCAAGGTCAGCTACTGACAGTTCAGTGACACAAATTTGGACTCATTATTCTGAATTAAGTGGAGTAATATCATTTTATATATGTATTACATATTATTTATATCTTAATGAGAATCAATTGCTCCACCAGTAGATGTTGAGGCAATAATCTTGGCTGACCACAGAATTTATCAAAAACTTTCCATTTCAAGAAGAATGCTGACATATCAGAGTATGAAATTGCTACAAATGTAAACAAACTTCCTTTTCTATTATCTTCTCTTTGCATGCAATGGAAAATTGTAAAATCATTCGGAGTGCAGATCTTCAGGATATTTCAGTCAGCCAATATTTAATGACTTTCTGTTATTTACACAGTATTTTATGTATATGTGGGCATTATGACACAAGACAGACTTTTTACCGGTATGTTATGGAATCGAATTTCAATTCAATATACTTTATATTATGTTTTAATACAATGAAAAGGTCAAAAAACAATTTGCTACCAAAAGGCACAAGAATATTTTTAACATAATTAAAAAGACATAAAGGAAATACTCTTAGATATTTCTTATCTTTGCCCAGAGAGAATGCTCTAAAACCTCAACAGACTTCTTTGAAAAATTTAACTTACAATTGAACTTTTTTTCTTTTTCTTGTTTTAAGGTGACAACTGGTTTATGCAGAACAAAAAAACCTCCTTTCCAAACTTTAGCATCAAAGCCCTCTAAAGAATAAGTAAAACTGAAGGTTTTTGTAGGCCTCATGTACACTAAGCAATTGTGCCAATAATACTGCAAGGTACACATCCAATACACCCTTTAAAAATTAGGAAGAACTGAGTTTATAGGAAGTAAACAAACTAAGATATTGTTATTTAAATCAATAAAATCAAAACTATTCTAGGGGAAGGAAGTACTTCACTCGAAGAGGGAAAATGTCAACCTGATTCAGTCCCTGGTCTGAAAGTAAGAGCAAATGCTGAAGCCCTAAATTGAGATCTGTTATTTATTCTCCTACTTTAATGATGCCAGTAGCAGAGAACACAAGACCACTGCAAATAATTAGAGAATATTATATGTAGATAGATTGTGGAAGTGACTGGAGCCCTAACTATTAGTGAGGAGAACAGCATCATGCAGAGGAGGAGGCACAAGTGGACTGTAAATACTGGAGGAGAAAAGAAATGAAGAATACTGCAGGACACAAAACCAAAACTGACAAAGGAAAGACTTGTACAACTCTATGGCAGCAATATACAAATAAAAGCATTTTAGAAGTAAAATTAGCAAAGTGACTGGGTTTCAAGTGTGGGACCAAGCACTGTGTACACAGAGTTAGTTATTGTAGAGAAGTGAACAAGCAAAGTGGCACCTGGGTTTAAGTTAGGAGACTGAACCACTCTAACACTCAGAGCTTGGGCTGTTATTCAAGACCACCTCCCAGGAAAATCAAGACAAAGAAAACAAAGTGAACAGAAAACAGAAAAACCAACCTTTAGAGAATCCCCACAGTTCTACTAGTGATCAGGACTCAGTGGTAAGAGAAGCTTGGATGGCCAATGACCATTTCACCAGTGCTCTTTACACCCTGTTGAACACAGACTGAGTGCTGCACCCCAAGCATCCTTATCCTGAGGGAGCTGTCTGACACCACATTCCCCATCTGTCCCAGGCTGCAGGGACTAATCCTCCCCGTGCACCCTTCCGGCCCCTGACTCCAGCAAAACCACAGCACCACACAGGAAATGCTGGATCTTTTGCGAAAGAAAACAAAGACCTCACTCTTGCACAGCATCCCTTGGTCTTCCCTCCTCATTTTCAGGCTTACACTGAGAAGACACTACAGGGAGCATTTCTTCCTTACCAAAGGAACAGTGAGTTCACAGCATGCCAGGATGAAAAAAGAACCACCGAGCTCTTGTGGGTGCTCAGCTGCCCAGCCAACTCTGCAGGCACTGACTTACTCGAGCATTTGGGTTACTGTGAGTAACATTTCTGAAGTTTAAGCAACGAGCACCAAAGTGTAAAGCACTGGAGGTAACCACAATTCATCAATGGGGCTGCACACAAACATTTACAGTTTTATCTGATGTGCTCTGACAGAACCTCGGCTTTCTGCACTGAAGTCATCACTTCCTGGGAACTGACACCTACAGTTTTTTACCGCAGCTAAGGGCATAGTTTACTATATTTGTTCAGCTCTAGGGTACAATAAAAAGAAGAAAATGAGACAGAAAAGACTTTAAACCAGACTTTCCTTAGGCATTCTGACCACCCAGGGAAAATTTTTCTTACTTTCAGCCTTGCCCTTGCAGTAAGTCCAGTTCTGCTCCACTGTTTTGACAGCTACCTTTCCAACTTAAAAAAAATTCAGCTGGAAATGTTTTGCCTGCTGTTGTCACGAATAGTAAGTGAGACAGGACTGAAGTACAATGAAGATTTAATAATTCTTCACTGTACTTCAATGCAGTTTTCATACATAAAGAGGTATGTAAAATAATAGTTTAGGCCCCTTGTGTGTTTAATATATTTAGGCCCCAATTCTGCAAATAATTTGTTTTCAAATGCAGTGGCTTTAACAGGGTGTAGCAGGTGACACACGGTCCAACTGAACTTCCTGCACAGTCAAGACCTCACATTGTTTTTGTACAACCACAACACAGTAGAAAAATACTTTAGAAAACAGGAAAATGTGGGTGCAAAACTCTTAAAAGGCTCAAGAAGATTAAACTACTTGTAGCTTATTTATTATTACAATGAGGAAGAATATCTACTTTAAGAACATCTACTGTTAGCAGTATTTTTTTTAAGATTAACTGATCCTGGAACTGTGTTCTGAAGGATTTTCTATTCTTATTTTTGGGGTGTAAAGGTTCAGTCAGAAAGGAAAAGCCACCTGGGATCAGCTGTAGTACAAACTTTACTCACAGAATTAAACTCTCCTGCTTTAAAAAGACAGCTCACAAGAGAAAAACTGTGCAAGAGATTAAATGCCTGCATATGCAAAGCTTTGGTCAACACGAGTAAATTTATATCTCTGCTGAAAAAAGGAAGTATTTGCTCTGCACCCCAACTACTTCATTTCTTAGTCAATGAGTAGGAATACAAGTTTATTATTAAAAAGCAGTGAATGTTTTAAAGGCAGGTTTTTATTTTGCTCACAAAAATAGGAAACTGAACACTTGCTTCATGCCAGTGTTACAGCCCCTGCCATAATTGGTACCCAGGCAAGGAGTGAACTAAATAGGCACCTGCATATTACTGAGAAACAGAACACCCGAAACAGCAAGAAACACAGCACTCTAAAAACTATGGTGAAGACCTCTGCCATTCCTTTAACAGTAAATTACCACCATGGCATCCCTTGCTACTGGCATGTGTGTTATGCAGAAGAAATACAAGAACAGCCCTGTCCATGTAGCAAACTGTTCCCAAGTTTCTCCTTGCAACAGCGTCCTTCACATATATGCTTCTAGGGGATTTTGCCATCTGAAAAGATGTGGCAAAAAGTGGGATTTGATGACCCAGATTTCGGGTTTGATTCTTCATGAGTTTATTCTGTGATTCTCTCCCTCCCTTGCTTGCTTTCTGGTCAGCAGGATGGGGGGTTTGCTGTGCTTGTTTCCCAGCTGATATTCATTACTGGGACCCATAACCAGCACAGGCTCCTCTGCCTCCATTTATTATCAGCCACAGGAACAGTGGAGTGTCTCAGGGCTGCAGGAAGCCAAGCCCATGGCAAGCACACAGCAGTGCAAAACCTTCACACTGCTGATGCAAATCCCAGCATTGCACCTCTGATTAGGGCAGACCTGCAAGGGAAACCTGCCACCCTTCTGCCTTAACCCAGGGTACACACAGAGTTACTGGAAATTGCCAGAAATGCCCTTTTCCTCCTTAAAACATTCTCTGCCTCTGCTGTGCTGTGGTCCTTGTATGACCTCTCCACACTGGCAGCATTGGCTGGACTGGCACTTCAAACAAAAGGCAGGTTCTCCAAGGAGACTAAAATAAAATATTACTGAAAACCCAGTGGAAACATTTACCGTGGGGACTCCCTGGCACAAACAGCGTGGTCAAGCACCGAGCTGAACGTGTGACTGTTGTGCTTGTCAAGGCTTCCTGCTCTGTTTGTTTTTCCTTCTGACTACACTCCATTGCCAAGAAATGAATAAAACAACACGAGCGACAGGGATGGAAGTGGTGGCTTTAAGGCTAAAAGAAAGGACACCACAGGAAAGCAAGGCAGCACTACCATGAGTGAAATACCAAAACCTTTTTCCTGGGACTTTTCCTACATCTGGTGCTCAGCAGCTCATGAAATTATACTGTAACGTTTTTTTCAATTTCTTTCAAAAGGTTCTTCCAGTTATTTCACTATCAAGGTTAGCATCCCCCTCATAATCATCCACACAACACCACAATCACACCTTGTACTTTACAGATTGAAAGCAGAAGAGCAGAAGCCTAGCCCAGCTCAAGGAGGCCCTGCTATTCCTGATACTGAAGAGCTCACTTCATCAAAAGCTAAATTTAGCTCCTACTTCCTGGGCTCAAGAGCTTGTGGCCTATGAGCCAGCTTCAGCAACACCTTTCACACCTGCTATCCCAACCAGATAGAAAGAAGAGGATAGAGGGAAGAAAAAAATTCTGAGATTTTGACTTATGCTGCTTATGGAAAGGACCAGGGATCACATCATTTGGGAGGGAGGAAAGAAAACACAAGCCCTCAGCATGTCTAGAAAACTGACAGTCCATGATCCCCCAAAAACTGACTGTCCATGACTCCCACATGGGACAGTGGGAATCCCCAAATGCCAGGCAGTGAAACGCTCAGATAGCTGTGCTTATTCAACAAACACTGAGTGGGAAGAACTCCACACACGAAAATAACTTTTAAATATGAACCCAGCCCAGATTAAGCTTCTGCTGCTTGGGAACTAGGATTCCCTCTGAAACCCAGGTAGACACGTCCTGCTACACTGATCCCATTTCCTAAGAGGAGCTGCATCACCTCCAGCACTGTCTGTCAGATTTCATGCGTTAAAATAGGTTGGGATGGGTCAGTGTTGCCATGGGAGGGCTTCAGGATGATGTAAGGAAAGGTAATGGCACTCTTCCCTCTCTGACTCATTACTGTGCACTAATAAGCCAGAAATAGACCCTGGTGACAGCAGACAGAGGGGATGAAAACTTGAACATGGACAGGGGCTCTCCTGTGGCATCTCACACAGAATTGTTTAGGTTAGAAAATACCTGTAAGATCAAATCCAATGTCTAACCAAGCACTGCCAAGCTCATCACTAAGCCATGTCCCCAGGTCTGCATCCAAATCTTTTAAACACTTCCAGGGATGGTGACTCAATCACCTCCCTGGGCAGCCTACGCCCTGAGAACACTTTTGGTGAAGAATTTTTTCCTAATAGCCAATCTAAACCTCCACAGCCTTTCCCTCACCCACTAAGCAGGTCACCTTGTCACAGGAGGAGGTCAGGTTGGTCAAGCAGGACCAGCCTTTCATAAATCCACGCTGCCTCCAGTGAAGCAGAAATTGGAGTCTTAAATTTTTCTCAAAAATGAAAAATTGGGAAAGCCTGTGATTCAAAGTACTAAACTGCTTCATTTTATGTCAAATCATGTCAATAATATCTCATAGTATTAAATAATTTACAATGCAGCATGTGCAAAAGCATAGACCAAAATATAAAATTTATATTAATCAGATTAAATAAATTTGGGGCAGTCAAAACAGTTCATTTAGACATTTTTACACAAATATATATGCACACATACACTTTATTTAAAAGCTTTGGAAAAACATAAAAATACTGATTTCACTAGAAGTGCATTTCAGAAGAAACAGTACTGGCAACATGTTTTGGACTAGTTTGACTTGTTCCACTATCATACACTTCCTGATACTAGAACTGGACATTACATCAGAGCATGCTGCTGCTCCGATTAGCAGGGCAGAAGGATTTCATAAAAAACTGGAAGTCACCATTTCCCAGAGATGTATTGAAGTCTCTCGGAAATCTGGAAATAACTGAACTATGCAAGAGCTGCTTTCTCTGCTCCTCAGTTAAAGTGTCTTTTGGATACCTCCACTCTTTGTTACACATACTAGGGAATTTCTGCTGAACTCAACTACGTCATAAATCCAGCTTCTTCAACTTGATTTCTTCAGCAGACTAAACATAACTTTGAGAACTGTTTTGGATTTGTGAATACACATTACAACTGTGTAAGGGCACTCTAATTTTATACTCCTTCCAATCTAACCACATCTGATGAATCAAGATACTACCAAGGGCCAAGTCATATTAAAAACATTTTTTAAAGTTTGTATTTTCACTTAAGTTGAAATTCCCGTAGTTATAATGTAATCTGATCCAGAGTGCTCAGCCAGGTAGCAATAAACAGAAATCCAGCTCACTCCACTTCTTTATCAGTACCTATGAGGTTACATAAAGACACCAATCTTTTTGAAGAAAATACCAAAGTATCCATGCTAAGATGTTACTGTTTTGCAAGCACAATTATTTATGCATTTGGTTTGTTGGCTTTTTCTTCTTCTTCTTCTTTTTTTTTTTTTTTTAAAGAGACAAATGGAAGGCTGCTCCAGATTACAGCCTGCCTACACCCTACCAATTTCCTTTCCACTCAGGAGGAAGCTGTGGGTTCAAGCTTTATCTTGTATCCCATTAAGCAGACCCAAAAAGGCAGCTGCCATAAACTATGGAATAAAGACTTGGAAATAGAATTTGGAAAGGCAGTTGTAACTACTCCATCTGTTGAAACATATATAAATATAAATGCTATTAGCACTAGGGAAATTTATGAAAAAAACAGAATCAAAATTATCACAAGAAAATCAACCAACTTGAGAAATTTAGACAACTTTCTGTCTAATTAATTCCATTAATGCATTAGGCAAGCAACATTTCAACAATAATGAGGACCCTAATCTAGCTGTTGGGAAATCATGGACTGTCTTCACAGTCCTACCTGGATGAAATACATTTACATCATAGCCATGGTTGTATAATCAACTGAAAAAGTAAAACCCTAAAGGGTAACAAATAAACTATCTTCAAAACAATGTTGAGAAACATGAGAGAGAACCATGCAAGAGTTAAGTTGAAGCCAGTTTGGTATTTTTAAGTTATGACCTTTCAAACTTCTTTGGGGGCCGTGGGGTTTTTCCTACTCACTCCAGAGTATTTCCAAAGCCCAGTGCTGCGGAGTGCTTTTCTGTCATTAAAACTTGCAGTGACCTAAGGGGGCCTATAAAGCCTCACAAGTGGATGAAGAAAATCTGGAATAATGTAAACACAGCGTCTTCTGTTTGAAAACAACACTTCAGAGAATCAGCATATATAGACATCCATACAAATACACTGGAATATTTCAGTGAAGATTGAGTATCTTTTAAAAATAGGTATCTGTCAGTTCCAGTGCACGTTCTGGGTTTCCTATATTAATTCAAGGATGAAACTTTTAACTTTTTTCATGCATGAATATGACTATATGTAAAAATACAATCGTCCCAGGCCTGTATCAATGTGCCTTTGCACAGAGCACCACTTTGCTGCACATATTCAGCAAGAAGATTTAATCACTGTGGCCCAAAATTTCCATTCTGA
The DNA here is from genome assembly GCA_008694505.1 of Cyanoderma ruficeps. NCBI lineage: Eukaryota > Metazoa > Chordata > Aves > Passeriformes > Timaliidae > Cyanoderma > Cyanoderma ruficeps. The sequence continues at coordinate 4,482,318 of VZDJ01000049.1, forward strand.
CTGTTAAACACCACAAAAAGTTTCAGAGCTATCACCCTGAGCAAATTTTCTGGTGGTTAGATAATTTAACAGCACCAAGCTCTTTGCCTTTTCTGAGTCCATCTAATTAAGATTTCATGCACAGGAAACAGCAAAAAGTTGAAGGAGATTCACAGGAAGAGAGAAAGTTGTACTTTTATGTTGACTGTACCTGCAGTAGGACAGTACCCCCCGGGATTGTGAGCTGTAAACAGTACTTAGGGGCATTCTCCCAGGAGAGCAGTTGAACATCTTCAATAGCACTGTAGGAAATGGAGTTTTCCATGTACCCAGTTGGCTGCAAGAAAACAAAGGAAAAAGGAAAAAAAAATGTTTATTTAGCCATCATAAGGTTCACTATTTCAAAGTAAAAACACCACTATGAAAATTACTCTTGGTGTTGAAAGTATCTGCAAAACCCATTTGAGAAGCAAAATTGCTACCCAGGTCATTCAAGAGAGAGACCAATCCAGCCACCTTCCTCCAACTCATTCAAGAGTTAAGATCATTCACATAAAAACAAAACCAGGCCTGTCCAAGGTGCCTGAAATACGCAAATGTCAAACTGTCTTGGACCCAAAAACCAATGGAATCTAATTCCAGGCTGACTAGAGCTTTGAAGGGGTCTGTCCATGCAAATGCTCTCAATGCATGAAGAAGCTTCTCAGTCACACAGACAGATCAGCACTGTTCTACAGCAAGATTGCTTTATTCCACACATCCTCACTCTTTTCTCTAGCTGCAATTTTGATCAATCACATCATCATGATCCAGACTCCTGCATTTGACAGTGGTTCTTGGGGCCTGTCCTGGTTTGAGGGGAAATGAGTTGTATCTCAAGTTTCAGACTCAAGCAAAAGCAAAGCAACCAATGTACTCATCTTGACCTATCGGTAAGTACTGGTTTCCTACAGAGATTGCTGATGGTTTAAAATCAAAGTCACAATTAAAACATAAATAAGTAACTGCATTTTGCAGTTAAATGTACAATACAAACTGATAGTTGCAGGAAAACAAACTTAAAACATGAAACTTCTTGTTAGTATCCCTGTAATTCTTAGGCATTACAGGACAATTATCTCTGAGATAGGCTGAAATATAAATGTATCTATGCAAACACACATGAAATTATATTTTAAACTAAGTAAATACACAGTGCTATAGCTGTGTATCTATTGAGTATACAGACATATACTGTACTTTATGCAAGTAATTTTTAAAGTAATTGAATATTTAACAGAGGTCCTCCAAAGACATCATTTACCTTGCTGTGCTACAGCATAAGTGAACTGATCAGTATTGCTGTGGCAGAGAAACTATTTTCATACAAAAATAATTAATCCCACCTCATGGATAAACCATAGACTTGACCATGTCTTTCAAGAGAATAGAGCTCATTACATTTATGAATTATTTTCTCACTATTACTGATTTACATATAACTTCAACTTCTCAAACTCACTCCCACTGTGCCCAATACATAAGTTATTTTTAACTGACAGTCTTGTAATAAGGAAGGCAAGGGAGAAACCACATCTATTTGAGGGTCAAACAGGGCCAGCTCCTAAAATCACAACACAGGATTCCTGGGGGCGACTGTGAAACAAGCAAATTGCATTTGGAACGTCTCTGCTTCTAATTGGTACAACTTTCCTCCATAAGTTAAGTAGGTGGTGCATCTGGAAACCGTACTTTGCAGTTATACACTTCATACATGTTTCTGAGCCCATAAACGTCATCCACCAAAAATGCAGTGACAGCGCTGTCACCCACCTTTGCTGCTACAAGAATTCGGCTGTCTTTTCAGCAAGAAAAACCCACTGAGCCACAGAACTCAACCTCAATATCTTTCTCCCTAAGGGTTGTTGCAGCAGCGCTCATTTCGCACCGGCCCCGGGTGAACACAATTTTCACTGTCTCTTTAACGAAAACCTTGTTATGCAGGAAGTATGATAAACTTCTGCTTATTCATTTACCCACAATATTGTTCTACACTAGTGACTGGAATCCCAGTGGCTTAATGCTGATACTGTACGTCATGCATTGCCTACCGGAGAGTAATTATCTCGTTCTCACAGGAAGCCAAAGGCCCAAGATCCTTTGGTAATCAGCATTACAACACTCAGGGAAAAATATCAAAACAGCCAACATAAAATCTGGTATGCTCAGGGGGCAAAGTTATCAAAAACATGCTCTGAAAGACTGGAGAAGGGAGAAATCCAGAACCAGTTAATGCAAATAGAAAATGAAATGAATCAAAGCAATTTGAATTTCTCTTTTAAGAAGGTGCTGACTGCCCTTAATACCCTCCATCAACTTCAAAGAGGATTTGAGGAATTCTCACAGAATCTGTACTCAAGAGAAGCTTCTCCTGTACCTTAAATTATCCATCTAAACAGCATTAAAGACAACTGAGCCGTTCAACCATAGCTCTTGTAGCCATACACAAGTGATTTCATCCCAGGCACACACCTCTTCCCACAAGACAGTCCTTTTACTTAAGGAGAATGGAGGAGCAGATTTCTGCAGTTTGCCAAGGATGGGAAGACTACCTAAACCATAAAATGGAATTATGCAGATGGTCAATCACTCTAAATGAAAGCCAGTGAGGTACTTCAGATAGCATTCATATGATCCCATGTCCCCACCTTCTATCTAGCCATACTACACACACAGAGTTTTTTGCCATCTTACTCAAAAAATGAGCAGCCCAAATACACTTCAATCCCTGTAAGCATCATCACATGCATTGCTTCTGCTTTCACTAGAAACACCGTGTTCTAAGAAGTGAAATATTTTCAGCTCTGAAAACGCCAGTTACAGGCAGCTTCACCTCTGTTTCACAACTGAGAGAGTCTAAAGCACAGTGACTGATCACTGCATAGCATTCCTTAAAATTGTGCAAACCAGAGCTGTCATCAGATCTGAGTCTTCCCAGAGCTCACAGGGTTGTGGTGGTCCTCACAGAGACCACGGCACTCACAAAGGGAAGGTCAGCCCCACACAAAGGTGTCCTTTCCCTAACCTCTCCACACATACAGATCCAAGGACAGAGCCCTGTTCTTCAGCAGTGTTTTCTCAAGACCAAGCACAGTTCAGCCATTTATCAGGAAATGGCCTGAGGTAAAACCACAGCCTGAGTCACTAGTTTCTCTTAAGACACAGGTTATTTTGGCCTTCAGGTATGTGAATGTCAATCACAGTGAATCATTGCTGTTGATAAATAAGCAATGCAAGTGCTGCACGTTCTCATGTTGCAGCTGGTCTTGCTTGCACCCACCCCCCAGAAGCTGCATCCTCACTCCCAGGTCTCTCCACATGGGAAAGTCAAATTAGAACAACACACAAGGCCAGAAATGTGGACTCAGAGGTTTGAAAACACCTAAAATGAAATGGATCTTCATCGGGTCACCATGAAGCATCTGGCATCAATACTAGTCTTAAGCAGCATTCCCACCTCCATCCACCCACTTTGTCTCTGCCCATACAAATATTTGTCTGGCTGTGGCATCAGGCAGATCAGGGAACCCATCCAGATTTGCCAGATTACTTTTGAGCTGTTTCAGCCCCATTTCTAACATGAAACAGAAAAGAGTATGTTAACATAACTTAGGGGCAACATATAGGGGAGCTGAGAACCTCAATACTTCAGTTTAATTATTGGTATCAGACAGTCTAAAGCCACAGCATCTTGAGCAGCAATATGTCAAGTTCAGTTGAAAATGCTTTTATTTAAGAAAATAGTAACTCTTATTTTTATAGTTGTCATTTTTGAAAGGAGATTTAGATTTCCTGGCAAAGTTGAAATCTATGAAACTAAGATAGATAATGGACTTTTCCAGCTCACTCTACAAAATTAATCTCTGACTTAAGAAAGTCTGGCCAGAGAATCTACATATGTCAGCTTACAGATTTACAGTTACAGTTTGAACTTCAGGCTGTTTGCTGTTGAACATGTTCGGAAAAACTGCAAGAAATTCATAAACGAAAATGCAATTTATTACAACAAACAGAAAACCCCACAAGGAAACATTTTTCTCTTCCCATTAGCCTTTAGCCCCCTAACAAAACATCCAACTTCTCCGCTGGGAAATCAGGTATGTTTTAGCCTCAGTGAGAACTTGGTCGTTTTTCAGTTCCAGAAAGATTTATTAATCATACAGCTCAAACTTTGCACCAGAATAGGCACACACCAAAACCTACTACAAATCAAATCTTAGGGGAATCCAGTGCTCCCTAAACTGGAAGAACATATAGGCTCCTGCGTAAGCCTGGTTTTCTCTTGTGTTTCTGGGAAAAGTCATCAGCAGCAAACTACTCAATAATGCAAAAATCTGCCCACTTGCTTCCATGGGAAATTCTAAAGAATAAACATGACGTCCATTGTTAATATGAGGCTTGTATGCACTTACTCATATAATAATGCACTAAATCTTCAGCTGCATATTTTCCAAAGAAAGCATCTAGAAAAGATGAATTCTACAAATAGAGACGGTTATTTGCATTAAAACATATTTAGACTGACAACTCCCACCAACACAACAACAACGGAGAATGATTTTCCCAATTAAATACTCCAGATGGTGGGGGGGAATGGGGCTATTCCAGACCCTTTCTCTTCTGCTGTCAGGTGCTTATTCCTCTCTTGGCTGCTCTTAAGAATGAGCCATGCTCCTGCTGTGGCCCAGGATGATGAGCATGCTGTATCACCCTAATAAGATTCAGACCTGCTAACACACAGGAAGAGCTGACTGCTCTCAAAACTTTGATGGGGGTGGAGACTATTCAGTTGATACTGAAGGGTAATGGACTCTGAAACTGCTGAAAACAATGGCTGATTTGAAATAAATCTCTGTTAGAAGACATCCATGGCTCCAGAGAACGTCCCTGCAAATACAGATATTTCAGATAAGGGCAATTAACATCTTTGCTCATTAACTACAGAACCTACCAGAAGACATTCATCAAATTCAGCAATTAGTAGTACTATGCCACAATACGCAGTACAGTACAATTTGTCTTTTTCTTGACATGGAAGAATTTATTGCCACGCTCACTTGTCATAATGACTTGAGAGACTCAATGTTAATCTCGCAGAGATTAACCTGATAGCAAAACAGACAAAAATATTAACAGCAAGGAGACACACAGCTCTGCCCCACAACTACACAAAGGTATTTCTGAGCTTTCTTGGAACAACATTCTCATCTAATGTATCCGACTTCCCAGCCTCCCAACCTGCCCATCACCACCATTCCTTCCCCACTCCTCCAGGTAAGTAGGTGGTTTTATGTGTTGGACCACAAGGAAAGATTCCACCTGCTCTGTATAGTGAAATGGGTGCTCAATCCAATGACCCATGGGGAAAATCTAAATTATTTTTGCTTGGAGCTGCATTGTTCCTAAGTATATCCAAGTTGGGTATTGCTGCTTGGCGGGGTTTTGGTTGTTTAGATTTGAAATTTTTTGGTACATGGAAACAAATTTGGACACTGCGACTCAAACCTTCAGCGAGGTTCCATGTCAGTCAAAGTGGAGGGTGTATTAGTCCAGTAGTGATGATAGGTGAAAAGAGGGAGGGGGTTTTCCAGCACAATTTTCTGTGTGTGGGTGACTGTGTGTATAAACATCCATGCATGTCTGTGTGTGTATAAATGTACACACACACCTGTCTTTCTCTATACAGAGAGAGAAAAGATAGCAGAAATATATCCCACATTCTCCGCACAAAAATACAGCAGCAACTGTCACATGCTCAGTGCAAAGTAGCTCAGGTTCAGTGACAAGATTTAATTGAGGAAGACCAGATCCTCCACAGAGCTGGCCATCTAAAATAAATCAGTGGAACTTCACTGATTTATACCAGCTGGGAATCTTAACTCAGAAATCCAACAGAAGTTCAACCAAATCTAGCTCAGCAGCAAAAATGTGCATAAATCTCTTTCTTTCCTCTAAATATTTAAGACGACCAAGACTGGAGGCTGTTGCATTAATTAACCTTACAAAACTGATAAAAATATAAGAGCTGCCAGTAAAAAACAGCTTACCCCACACTGTGCAGAAAAAAAACCCCTTCCAATCTGCAATGGGGCTGAAATATCACTTCTGTGGAGCTTTAGCAAAGGGACAGGCCAAAACTGTCCATCAAAGAGATGACAAGAAAAAACTGGTCTCAAGATTAGGACATACAAGCTTAAAATATGTAAAACCTGTGCGGCAGACACCAGCAGTGGGAAGAACTTCAAATTAATTCAAATTTGAAGCCAGTTAAAAGCACAGAAAAGAAGTTCATTATTAAGAAAAAGGGAAAATAAGGTCATGTAATAGAATATGTACCATGAAAGGAGAGACAAATAAGCAGGAAAAATGTATTATTTAGCTGAAATTAATTTTTTTTTTTTTAAACAAGGACATTCTTTCATTTTACTGTCAAACCCAGGTGAAGGAGCACTTCTGAAGGTTTGCTTATTTGAACTTCTGGGAGTAAAATAAGACATATCTTGAAGACTTTCTGAAGAGGCCCATTATCAAGATGACCTTGTCTAAGCAGCCTGTAAGAAATCAACCCTTTCTCTCTCTGGCCAGCTTAACTTGACAAAGGGAATTTCTCCTGAGACTTCCAGTAGCACTGAATGTTAAATTGGTTGCCATGCTGATGTCCAAAAAGCTCTAAGGTCAAGCCTATCTACGAAACCTTGTCTCCTGCTGTCAGACCTCTGCTAACAGGGATGAGGACATGCTGCCAGGTGCACCCGCCCTGCTGCAGAGCTGGAGGCTGACCACAGCTTGCCACTGAGATAGTGGCCAAATCTGCCAGATCATTGCCAAGGGGCAGGAATTGGTCCCAGGCCAGAAATCAGCAATGGAAAGGAAGGAGTTGTGTTTGGCACAGCGTGGCAGACACAGACCTTCACAGACACTGGCCTGACCGCCCTGCCAGGTGGAGCATCTCTGCTTGGAGCAGCAACTCCCCAGGCGTGCACTGAAGACTTCAACACCTCCTAAGGAATGCAAAGAACTCAAAGAGCAGGATCACTATCCCCCACTTTCCAGTTGAGAAGAAAATCTCAGTTAAGGTTGCAGCTGCACCATGCCCTGGATCACACCTGATGGAACATGAGAAGCCTGAGAGATGTGGGAGAAGAACTCAGACTTCCTGACTCCAATCGTGTGAATCAGCTTCAAAAACATCCCCCTCCTCCTCCTCCAAAACTGGGTCACCGACTCATAAGAACGACCACTCCTTAGCATGGTTCATGTTCTCCAAACTTTTGCATTTATCACTGCAGTCCATGAAACTCTCCTTCGGGAAGAAATACTCCCTGACGTTGACAAGATGGGTATGTTATTTATCCAACTTCCTTGAAATTACTTCAGCAAAGAAGGGACACCACCAGCCAAAATACAGCAGGTACTCACAGGAGCAGCAGCAAGAGAACCAGGGACTTATTGCAGAAAGAATATACACACACCTACTTCTGTAAGACAGCTGTTAGAGGAATATTGAAAAATCCCCTAACTTCTGCCCAGAATATGATATACCTACTGAGTGCAAAACAGATCTTAGGTCACTATAGCAACGATGATTTAACAGAAAACAAAACTGCATCCTTGTTCAAGGCTGCTCTCTATTATCAATTCTCTTTCAACAAATCAGCTGTGTCACACTCCATGAAATGCATCAAGTGCTGCTAAATGAGAGTGGAGAGAGGGTTACGTGTAAGGATTTCAGACCAAGCAGACACAATGTATGATAGATCAAAATGCCGCCCTTTAATGAAAGGTCATCAGCTGGCTTCAAGTACAAAGGTGGCACCTGGATAATCAGTCTGTTGAATAACTGGAAGCTGTACTGTGAACAGGAGACCTCTGTGCAGCTGGGTTTTTCAGAACTGGTTTAGGTACTGCAAAGAGAAAGTTCCTACTGCAGATCATCCTTGCACTTGTAGTGGTTTCTGCTTCTGGTTTACAGATCCCCAAAGGTCTGCTGTTCACTATCTCTGTTAGGTCAACAAAAGGTGAAGAAGGAAACCACGTTTGTTATCAGTAGGGTCACATCTGCTGTGCAGGGATCTGCTCCTCCCATGGAAAATTTTAGGGTTTTCCAAACCAAAAAGGCTGAAGGCAGCTGTCAGGGAAGCAATACATTCACCTCTGTCAGCTGGGAACATGAAGTCAAACCTGAAAGGCCATCCAAGTGTAAATTACTGAATTTGTAAGAAGCTGAGCTATCCAGAATCTCAGGTCCCATTAGAAATACGGAATCTGAATCATGGACTCTGCAATACTGACAGTTCTCACCACCTCCTCAATGCTCATACCAGCTCATTTCTTACTACAATTTATTTACAAGAAATTAAATTGTTGTAAAATTAAACATAGCATAAATAAAATATACATTAAGTTCAGTTTTTTATTTCAAGAAGCATTCCCCAACGTTACTTATGTCCATGCCTTTTACCTGTAGAACACTCAATCCCTTAGCCACTTGGACACTCAAACAATTTCCATTAACAATTTTTTCCTCTTCTTTTTAATGCACCCTTAACCCTGCAGTTCTCAGGAAACCACATCCCATCTCAATTTGATGAACAAGTACAGAACAGAGAGTGCAGTAACCCAACTAAGCTTCTGAATTCCCAATAGGGAATGCTCTAATCTCATTGTTTCTGGAGAAAATATGAGCAGGTCTTGAGTTCCCAGGAAAAATATTAACACAGCTCTGTGCTGCACATAGAGGAGAAAGGACATGCAGCAGAGCCTTCAAAAAAGCTATAGATATCCTGCTAATGACAGTCTCACTAAACTCACACTGTTATTAGGAAAAAAAAACAACAGGCACCTCCTGGGGATGAGTCAGAGCCATTTGGAATCGCCTTCTGCTACAGAAGGTGGTGGAAAAACGTGCTTAAAGTGACAGTGCTTTGTCTGACCCGTCTTACCTTCCACAATAACTTGGACAGGTCTACTTAATTTCAAGAGAGATTCATCGCTCATGTCTGCAGCAGTGATTTCCCCGATTCTGTGTTTCTCAGCACTACAGAATGACACGAATGGGAAGTGTCCTTTCCTTCCCTCCAGCAGGAACTCTCCTGCAGAGCCTGGAACCACCCAGTACCTCCTCCACCGTTGGTCTCCCTCATTGTTTAACATCTGACTGGCTGTTTGTACTGGGAGGGAGTGCTGCTATTTAAATAGAGCTGACTGAAGTATGTGCAATATCTCTGAGGAAGGGAGACAGGGAGGGAATGGAGAAGGAGAGGGCAACTGCAGTGAAATATCAGAGTAAATCCTGGAGAAAAGTGTCTGTTGACTGGGAAATGTATAATGTAGAGGACACAGAACACCAGTGAGAACCTAAATTACCTTTGTAAGTTCTCTTACTATGCAAAAGGATACCATGCATAGGAAAGAGACACTCTGGTTTAAGTAATTAAATATTTAGCTAAAATCACAAAGGCATTGTGCTCATGGAGAATGAAGCAGTATGAAACTGGCATACCCAGCTAGCAAACTCTTTGTTTCAATACAACATTTAATAGTCTAGCAAGTTACTTTTTCAAGAAAGGTGTCCTTATCATCATCTCCACAGACACACTTTGAAAAGCAGAACAGAGCACAGCCCTACAATTAGGCCCTGCGAAACTGGCGAACTCTTTCATCTGGGTGGCTCCCGAAAGGCTGGAGAATTCCAAGGAATTGCAATAGTTCCCCCAGGGATCCCAGTGCACACAGCTTTGAAGAGATGCCTTCCAGAGAAGTCCTGTTTATCAGGAGCTAATGCATCACGCTCTTCTGCCTCACAGTGTGTTTTGGAAAACTAAGCCACCTTAGTCCTCCAACAGCATTTTCTGTTCCAACAGGATGATTCAGCCCTCAACAAGACACACTCACTTGTTTCCTCTGCGTGCTCTGACACAGGACTCACGCGTGGGCAAAGAAACAGATGTACCTGCCCTCCCTGCTACTGCTTGAGAGACGAGCCAGGGGCTCCCACTACACACCAGACCATCTAGATGCATCTCTGGGTGATGCAATTTTGGAAAAACCCAGTTACTTACACCGCCAGCAGCTAGTGATGCACATTTGTAGGCAAAAAGAAATACAAGTGCTTCCCAGGCTGCAGGAAAAATCAGCTTTCTGGGTTTCCTCTGCCAGTCTACTTGGCCTTACTTATATTCCCAAACCATAAAGAAGCCACAGTGCTGTTGGGAAAAACTGCACACAATCAATCAACACAGAGATGGCTCATACACTTGAGAGTTACACATTCAGTGAAAAAACACCCTCTCAAAACAGCATCTTTGCATACCAGATTAGGGTGACTTCCCCCCACCCCCCTTTCCAGTTTCATATAAAAAATCTGTTTTAAAATAATTCCAGCCTTTAAAACAAGCTGAACTTTCAGGCTGTGTCAGCACAATGGCTGCAAGTTTCACTCCCACCTTAGGCAATTATGTTTTGGTTTCCAAGCTCAATTACATTGTCAGGTCTGTGCACAATTCCGCAGCAACATCCTTGTCTTCTATCAGGATTACTGTATTAATTCATTTACTATCTCTAAAGGAAATATGTCATTTCTATAAAACCTTAAATATTGTCAACACAAGTTTGCAAGTCTGAGTTTTCCAGTCAGGGAAGAAAGTGCACTTGTTCACAGCTTTGACATCAATGCACAGTTACTGCCATTTAGCCTAAAAAATTTCCACCAAGGAATCTGAATATCATTAGTGAACTGCTTGCCCGAAGTTAAACTGGCCACAGATTTTCCAACAGAAAGCTATCAAAAAACCAATACTACTGAAGTACATTAGCATTTAATGGGAAACCTGAATTCAATCCATTACAGTCTTACAGCCACCAGTGAGTGTTATGATGTGGACTCTAAATACTGATGAAAACATGAGTTGCTTCCCCTTGGTGATATTTTGGTTTCAGCAGAATACAAAAGCTTCCAAATTAGGTGTATGATTGAACTCTACACCTGAACACACATCCTGCGTTTTGCCCACTACTGCTTGCATCAGCTACACTCAAAGCAGGAATGGAAAAAAGGGGTAAGCATTCCTGCCCTCCTTTATGTAATTAAAATCCACAAATGCCACCACGTCACTGTATGACACCACTGCTGCACAGCTCACAATCTCAACAGTGACCTAGCAATTGCCACGGCTACATGTTCCTACAGCACTAACAGACTCTCATGGCACTACTATGTTGAAAAATGTGGCTTTACCAGCAAATCAACCTGAGCAGAATGTGTATGAAGGGCTGAAAATCAAGAATAATTAGTGCAATTTTCCTACTTACGTCTTTCCAGATATCTTTCACAGAAGAATTCTTTATACAGAGATTTGTTTATTAATTTCCCCAGAGACAAAGAAACGGGTCAAATAAATATAAAGCCTCCTAAAATAAGGCACAGCAGTCATGTTTAACTTCTGAAAAAGGCTCAAGTGCTCAGCAAGCTTCAACTAGATGTTATCAAGTCATTTTAGGGAAGTATTACTATTGGAAAGGAAATACAAAGTTTGCAAGATAAAGTAACCTCTGTCTTTTTCTCTATCCTGCGTTCTGCTGAGAATGAACTTTTTGCTTTCTGTTTCTGAAAAATTTGTAATTTTAAAATACAGATCTTTGAATATCAAATCAGATTCTGTTCTTGTTTTCTTGATATGAATTCCAGGTTACTGGAAATGAATAAAACAGAAACCAAAACCAAATTCAACAGTGTAAACAGCATAGCAGATAATTTCCAAATACTCCAACATTTTCAAGATTTTGGATCCCTAAATTCAACTCAAAAATTCAGAGAACAACAGAGGAAAATGCTTCTCTCCTTCAGATTTAAGTTTAGAACTCGAACCTCAAATCTTGTTCTTTGGAAAGCAAAAAAAAAAAAAAAGTCAGACTCAGATCCAAAGTACCGATAGAAAGTTCCAGTTTGAACCTAACACCTCCGCAGCCAATCCTAATAATTTTCTGCCAGTACCACTCTCGAAGCACAGATCAAAGGCTTTACAGTACATTTGGAGCCATTCCTGTGATGCAAGGATTAGGCATGAAGAAGGAGTGTCTTATTTTCAAAGGTGCAACTGCCTGAGAGCGTATCTAGTGTATATCAGAGCATTACAGGCTCAGCCACAAACAGCAGTGCCAGACAAACCACACCTCTGAAATTCTTGTCTCGTCTCCCATTTTCTTCATTATCTCATCTAAGCTCACTGTCTCTACACGCCTGCTCACAAGGAAGACATACCCAGTCACCAGCCCCCCCATTCTTTTATTTTTATTAATATTTTAATGATTTTTTTCCCCATTTCTTTGCAGTATATTGTTCATTTGTGAGGCTGTGACACCAGGCTGGAAACACAATGTTCCAGCCTGATGCTGTGACCTCTGCAAGAGGCAGAGATGCAGCAGCAGTGCCTCGGTGGCAGCAGATGCACTGTACATGCCACTGAATTCTAACAGCACTTCTTAAAACATGGCCCTCACGTCTAATCCTGGCAGTAATCTAGCACAAGATTAAGTATATTATTGTCTCTAGAAATATTACATCCGGCTCTAAATATACAGCTGCAGATGCACACAAGAGTCAACAACATTGCAGAGAGAAAACTGTCTTCAGAATGAATGCAAGTCCTTGTACTTTCAAGAACAAAGGCTTCATCATGAAGACTCAAATTGGTTAATTCAGTAGCTGCACTGGGCTTTAGCCATGTGAAGAAAGGGAAACATAACTGTGTCCTTCAGTAACTAAGTGCATCTTGGGCAAATCGTTAGGAAAACTGTTGGTGCACCTAATTTAGAAGCCCAGGTACTGCAGACACATTTTGAGACAAGCAACCAGTGGCCGCAACAACGCTTATCACGTGAGTAAAGAACTGAAATTCAACCCCTAAACTTGTCATTTACTCCCTCACACATTCATGAACAGAATGAAAAGCTTGTGAGCTGCAAATTACAAGTCAATGCCAAACTTGCTGGATGAGGTTTTGAAGACGTCAGACTAGATAATCACAATGTTTCTTCTCAGGCGTTAAAAACTACGGTCCCTGACTAATGCTGCACCCATTCAGTTTTCCTAGCAGGAAAAAATCATCCTAGAACAAAGAAGAATGGCAACTGTATTGTCCTTGCTGAGAAAGAAGTAGCACAGGCTTGCAACACTGCCACAACACATAAACAGAGCTATTGACAGGGCACGTTATAAGAATTGTCCATCAACCTTACAAATGCATGAATAGCTGTGGCAGACCATGAAAATGTTGGATGAGAAGAGCTGAAGATGACACTTTTGGTGCCAAAAAATGTTTAAGGCATATATACAGGGGCAAAAATTCAACCATTGCACTAGCTGCTGCAGGATGAATACAACCCTTGATTCTACTGGTCCTCTTACAGCATTCAAACCTGCTCTGAGCATCTGCAGCTCACAGGGGTTGAAGGTCTAGGGAAAAAAGTGACCAAAGCTTTATGGAATTTACTTTTCTCCCTAATAATCCACAACTGGTCTCCAAAACATCTAATTAAAATGCCTTCAAAATGACTGTTCTACAGGAATCTTGGATGCAAGTTAGACCATTCCCAGAAATTACTGCAGCCCTGTCAGACACAAATGATCAGGGCTTCTCTGCCATTATACTTGAAGTTTGGAGTCCTTGAAATCTCAGTCATCTCATGAACCATTTTAATCAATTAATGACATTAATTAGTATGGGTTGACACTATCTGGAGGCAGAAATCAGCAGCTGAACCATCAGCACATCTTTAAGAAGGCTGAGAGTGAACCAGGCTGAGGATGGAGATGATTCAGGTGATGCTCTACGACACTTTTGTCTTGACCTATAACCAAGTCTAATGCTCTCCACAAAGGAAACCATCAAAGGTGTGAATTCATACTACAGACAGAATTCAAGAGGCTAAAAGATGTCCCTCTGAGTTACGTAAAGACTAAAGTAAATGTAGTACAGTCATATGCAACTGCATTATGGAAAGTAATCGGTACACACTCCTGCATCTCTCCATTTTTCTTCTGAACGGCCCCAAAATGCTCTAGGGATATCATTAAAAGCATACATGAAACCAAAGAATTTTATAAATCTGAGTTGTTGCTTCTCCAATTCCAAAGAGCAATCAAATCAAGCCCAGGAAAATTCAGGTCTCAGTGAATCAAATGCTAATACTCAAATCAGGTGCCCTGGTTTCTGTACTGTATTCCAATCCTGGCATCTCAGCATGAGACCAGAGCCAAACCCAGACAGTTCACTACCCAGAAAACACACATTCATGTGGCAAAAACTGCACTTCTGATCTAACTTGCTCATCGGGCCAGGCTCATGCACATCGTGCTAACAATCAGTGTCACCCAGGCACAGGTTCCTCTATGCTTATGTTTTGATTCTAACAGAAAAAGCTTTGAGAATGCAGGATCTCAAAGTGCTGACATCAAGTGGGTATTAGCAGAATTTAAAATAGGGATTACAGAACCGGCAGACAGCAGCAGCAGAAGTCATCTCTCCCAGTGCTGAGTCCTGCTCTCTCCCTGGAACCCAGATTCACTGGAGGGCCTGAGACAAAACTAACTCCATGCTAAAGTCTGTATTTATAAGAAATAGGGTTAGAAATACCCTATGGAAATATTACAGGTTTTTCTTAGAATGTTTTTTGCTTTTTGTTTGTCTGCTTTTTAGTATTAATTAGTGCTGTATAATGCACCGGGGACCCAAAGCTAACAGTGATCAGAGCTGAGGGGGACACAGTCACTCTGCTGCTCTCACCAAAGCTCTGCTCTTCTCAAAATATGAAACCTTACTAAGCGAGCCTGTCAGTTTTTACAAGTCTCTTCTTTCACTTCTGTTTATCTAAAACAATATCTAGAGATGAGTTTACCACCATCTATCAGAAATGGTAAAAGCAGAGGCTGAAAAAAGAACAAACTCCCCCATTCAAATAAAAAAATTGCCATGCTGTTCCTTTTCTTTCTAGCAAAATCTCCAGCAAACAGAACAGTAAATTTGCAAACCCAGTGAGACTGATCAGAAATTACATCTTCTCAGATGCTGGCAAGAGTTCATCAACAACATGCAACAATATCTCTACTATGGGAAGAAGGAAATCTAGGACAACTTTCTACAGCCACTGTTCAAACATAAGCCTTAAATTTCTGAATAGGGCAAGAACATTGAAAAACTGAAAGCACAGATCTGGCAAACATAATGGCAGATCTTTTGTGCTCTCATTCTACAACACTGCACTTCATAATTTGTGTGTAACTCATTCACAGAAACCTAAGAGTAAAACCACCATTTGGTAAGGAGCAAAACTGAAAATGGTTTCTTTCTTGGTTTTTTAAGCCCCTTTTGTGAAAACAATGTGTTTCTATAATGCTAAATAACAAATCATGTGTCTGCAGAATCAGGCTCCTTTTTCAATTATGAGTCAATTATTTCAATACTGGAAACAGAAAAGTCAAGTCTTCCTGCTCTACTCAAATTCTTTGTAAATTATTCTCAAAGAGCAAATGAGTTTCTCATTCCAGTTGTATTCCAACATGAACAAGACTTACTCCTTCCAGCCCAGAACCTGTAACACTCTTTCATTTTAGTGACTATTAGAAATTAGAGGATGCCAATATTTTATTTGGCAGTCAAGAAAGCCTTTGAAGTTTGATGTCTACAATGTCAAAAGACAAGTAACGACAGAAATTAATTTGTGCAGATGAGAAACTATTTAAAAATCAGCATGGAAATTTCAGCAACACCCAGTCAGGATCTGGGCTCTCTGAATGTGTTCCAGCAAATGCTTCTGCTTCTAAGCAGAATGTGCCTGTACACAAGGGTGTGAGTTAAGAGATAGTGACCTTAAATACGCACAAGGGGAGCTTAACATCCACTTTCTGCATGCTTAAAAAGAACAAGGAGAAAAGCACAGCATTCTTTTCAGATTTTGCTGTGCATTTCTGGACACCCTTTCTGAACACTAGCCCCTCAAGCTCAGGTTTGCTGTGCTTGGCAGTCTCTTTTGTGTCTTTTGCAACACTGCACACACACAAATTGCCTGTGGTTTCATGCTTTGCTTCCCATTTAAAACTAACACTTAAACAGTAGCTTTATTTTTGTTAAATAAAAGCGCTTTTTTTATGAATTCTGATATCTATTTCTCCTTTTCAGCTGGAGGGAGAAATTATTTTCTACAACTGACACAAATCATTCTTAGGAGTAGTATCTTGTCTTTACTACTTTGATTCACTAACTTTCATTCATGTTATTCCTCAGCTTTTTGTGCAGTCACAAAAGCAATGACAGCAGGCAGCATAATGTTAATTTTTGGACTGTAAGCCCTTATGACACATATAAGTTGGAGACTCCAAAATACAAAGGAGAAACTTAGGTAAGAAACACATAACCAAAAAAAGACTATATAACATAACCAAATACATAACAATAAGTAATCAAGAAGAACAACTTTTCCTCAATTCTTATGCTGAGTGGGATAAAAAAAGAAGTCAGATAATTTCTATATATGGCTGCAATCCATCTTCTCCTGAAGACAAGATGGGTTTTTTCATAATCCACTGAGTATCAGACAATGCCTGGACAACAGATGATGCCTATATGATTGATCCTGTGGTTAGGGACAAGAGACCTTCTGCATTTGGGGTGTTAACATGACTGTGTTCATTCAGCTTTTGACTTTCTCAGCAAGCTCAGGTGCCAGGGAACCACTGCCCAGAGAGAGCATCCTGGAGAAGAGAGAGCTGTCACTGCACAGCCCCTCAACAGCCAGGGACTCCGGCCACCGCTCAGCCCCGGAGGCAAGTCCTCCTCCAGGGAGCAATCCCACACTTCTCACACAACTTCCCACCAACTCCCCACATTCCAGCAGTATCAGCTCCTTGGCCAAGAAAGCAGCCAGGAGTGGAGGGAGACCTGTATTTACTGCTGCATATCAGCACCGTGATGCACAGCTTCTGAAACCGTTTGTCCGCAGTGACGCGCTCTGACTTCCCACCGAAGATTATGAAACCACCCTCAACCCCAGCGCTTCCTCCCTCACACGGCCTTCCAGGCCCGGCGAGGGGAGAGCTGAACTCTGCCGCCAGCACTCCCTAATTGCTTCAGCAGAAGCTGAAAGACGTCAGCAACTGGACTTTCTGCTCCTTATTCCCTGAGAAAGCAGAGAAAAAATCTGCAGAGAGCAAGCCTTCGACTGCAGGTTTGGTGTTAAAAGCCTGGTTTTGGCCAGCCATGCAGGGAAGATGAAGGCTGACCCTGCGTGCTCCAGGCTGTGCTCCCTGACCGGGGCTCAGCAAGGGTGACTCCAGCAAGCACCAGGGCAGTGAATGCACTGAGAGTGCTTCTGTAACTGCACTAACATCTGCAGCTGAACTCGACCCAAGGAGGGAGGCAGACCTTCCAAACAATCGAAACTGAAAAATAAGAACCGGTTTAATTGCACAACGAGGGAGAGGAGCTCATCAACTCCTAAGTTCACCAGTATGTTACTGCCCTTCTGGCAACTTTGCCCCAGCTTCCAAAAATCTATTCTGATGATTTTAACAGGCTGCTTTGACCTTTAAGCTCTTAAGGGTTTCTAGGTTTCATATGCCTTTCTAAAGGCCGTGCCTTAGGCCTGGTAACATACCGCTGTCTACCTGCAGAATTTCTTGTTTAGCTCATTTTGAAATATACCAGAATCTGCCTTCTGACAAAGAGTTTCTTTTATTTTTGGCCAAAGGAAACCAAGTATATCAAATCCAAAAAAAAAACCAAAAACGAATGCCCCAAACCCATTTGCTGCCACAGAGAACTAGTTGCTTCACTTCATTTTCTATAGAGTAGCAAAAAAGGCACAGCCCCAAACTTCAAGAATCTGTCAAACTAAAATCATCTCACACATAAGACGCCTTATCACAAAGTAGCACGCAACAGCTGAGCTTAGTTTATTTTTTCAAACTGCCTAAATTAACTTGGCAAAAGCAAGGACAGCACCACTCACAACGTGGTATGGTACAGGCTTACACTACGTGCCAGTTTTACAAAGCAACCATCCAGCCTGTGACTTCCCTATCCTTGCAGGCACAGCCAAGCTTAAGTTTCTCGAATAACATTGTCTCTTTACCAGCAAAGAGAACATTTCTTAACAAATCACAAAGGCTCCTGGGATGCTGTCACAGCACAGCCAGGGTAGTTAAGTGCAGATACCACCACTACCCTGAACACAGGGCAGCCAGCTCAAACACACACCCTGCACACCACTACTGCCCATATTCCTGTAGGCAGCTTATCCCAGCAAGCAGAACCCCTTGTTTTGACCAGTTTTAAAAGCAAATTAGTTTGAGCAATGTTAATAGTTCATTTAGCTTATTCAGTCCATAAATTGTACTGGTGTCAGCTTTTGACGAAGCACACACAACACCCTGGGATCACAGAAGATGTAGATTAAGATCATAGAAGATCCCAAGCACCAACATACCCATCAATACTGACTGTGGGTGTTTCACACAATGAGAACATGAAGGATGTATCACTGTGAATTACACCAAGTGAATCAATATAGGAGGAACATGTCCCCTAGACCAGGGGACAGCATTCACACTCCTGCTCTTGATCTGAAAGCTCTTGTTATGAACACAGCACTGGGGCTTTGCAAAGTGACAGCTGGTTATCAATGAACAGAAGGAAAGCAACGTCATTCAGCCTCAAAATCTCACTGTCTATCCCACTTAATTTCTTTATTCTAAAATCTTGGAACGCAGCAAATAGAAAGCTTTGCTTTGCTTTTCTCCATTTCAATCACGCTCGGCACAGGCTGACATGAGCAAAGTCAGAAGGAAGGCCAAAGGAAAAACTGGGTCAGGAGTGTTGAAGCACCTCTGACCTCACAGGCTGTCCTCAGTGAGCAAGCCATGGGATGTGTAGTAGTGGGAGTCTCTATTGTTGATACTCCAGCTCTGTAGATAAACAGAAACATCTGATTCTGGAAGCAGATAAGCAAACATCTTTCATCAGGGCTAAAACAGATACACTTCAGAGCAATGTGCAACTGCCACTGATCCTTATCAGACAGCTACCTTTTGATTTCAATTTCAGAGAAATTATCAGCTCACACGTTGCAAAACAGTAAAAGCCGCACTCCACATAGAAAAGCGAAGCCTTGGCTAACCATATGTGGGATTATTCACCTACGTCACAGATCTGTGTGTCAGCAAAGCCACTATTTCACCAATTTCAGAAAAAAAAAGGCCCAAAATTAAATGCAACATGACTCCTCTCTGTTTCACTACTATCCTACTGCCAGCCCTAAAGAAAATGGGAGGTGTCACAGGCATCAAATTATAACAGAACTACAAATTGCAGCAAAATCTGAATGGCTTAGAAGGAAATTACATACAATATCCATTCAGTTGGGATAAGAAATGCAAGACAAATCTTCTAGAAAAAGATGAGTATGCAGTTACACAGTGTGTACAGCATGGGTAGGCAAATAGTCAGCACCAGTGGGCACTTCTACAAAAGGTAAGGACTAGTTAGTCCACTGAGACTCAGAAACCCTTGCTTCCCCCTGGGGTTCAGCCACTGTCAGGCTGGATATTTGCTTTGTTTCTCTGTGTCTCTGGTTCTCCATCTCCTCACATGAAGGAATTTTCTTTGCAAGGCACTAGGAGATCCATAGATGAAAGGCACAGTAGCAGAACTAGGTCAGACAATGCTAATGTATACAATCAACTATGCAATTTACATGGCTGGAAAGTGTAATTAAAACTCTACATCACTTTTCTCAAAGGTTCAAAATAAGACAAGGTAGGTTTGATTCCAAAATACGGGACACGCACTTGCACTTTGGTTTATATAGCTGCATTAACAGCTTTTTGAAGTAAATGCATTTCAGAAGAAAGCAGAGGACAAATCCGGAGATTAGCTAGAAGCCACGTCATTTCCTATGATGTATCTATTACTTTACCAAAACCTTTAAAAAAAACCACCACGCACCAACATGAACTTCCTGTACTCTGACCACTGAATGAGCAAGCACAGTTATACTTCAAGAGATCCTCTGAGTAGCTGTACTATTGCACAAGCCACTGCACACAGCACCCAAAACCTGAATCCCAAGCTGTTTGTTCCTTCCAGTGCTACCTCGCTGTAAATCTAAAAATAAGGTTGCACGTACCAGTTAGACTGGGCCAAATGATTTTTCTTGAAAGATGCACACAATCTATTGGTGTTACAGGGCGTGTAGTGTAATGCAACATACACATTTCTTCTTTTCCCTCCCCAGAGAACCAAATCCCACAGGTTTCCCTGATTTCAATTACTAGTAGACACAGCACGAAAACCACCATCACAGTTGGCAGCAGCTGGCACCTTTTCAAAGAGCATCTGTGGAGAAGCCCAGAAATGACTGGCACGGGATCTCTTAGAGGTGGTCTCACCACAAGGGCAGAGCACTCCAAGGAAACCTTTTTTTCCCCGGCCCTCTGCCCTCGCTGCACGCCGATGACCTCACTCGGCAAGGCTGCCTGCGGAGCGCCTCCGCCAGCGGTAATTCCAGCCGGAGGAACATACCAGCCACTCATAACCAAAATTATCAGGCTCCATCTCCAACACAGCAGCCAACGCTGCCTTTGAAGTGGAAACTGAAGCCCAGGGCTTTCTGACTGTGTGATGAGGGTGCGGATAAACAGAGGCAGCCTTGGTTTCCTGGAAGAGGGGAGAGGAATGAGGGAAGCAACGCATGGTTGGGGAGGTCTGATGTTTGATTCAGCTCGGCTGAGGTCTCCCCTTCTTGCATACCTTTGCACACAGGGAGCTGGTGTGTTTACTCAGGGCTCTGGTTGCTTGTTGGAGGTACGACAGAGACTGGCAGCTCCTGTTCAGGAAGTGGCCAAGAAATGTGGCCACTCACAGAGGCAAATGTTCCTTCACCCACGCTTCTGCAGAAGAGATGGTCTCCCCATCTGTTCCTCCCTCCCAACTCCCCAGATTGCAGAAGGACAGGACACAACAAATGGAGCAGAAACCTATGTTACTATCTTTTTGTAAAGCTGGTCGTAGTACTGGAGGCATAGTACTAACTGTGTTTCTAGACAACAATTTAAAACACAAAGAAGGTAAGTAAATCTCAGTGAATCCTCTCAGAAATTATTAATTCCAGTAGGTTGAATTTACTGGGTGAAATACACACACCAAACTGTGAAACAACACCCAGCCAGAGCTCTTTTATCATGTCTGTTACACAGAGAAAAACATAGGTAAAGGACATTTTACAGGCTGGCAAAGTGATGAAAATGTAGCACAAGGACACGGGTAATTGTATCCTGTTTCCTTCTACCCAAAGGGTTAATGCTAGTCTGGATGACCTCCAATTGCATCAAGATGATATACTCAAAATGAAAAGGCAATGTAAAACCCTCTGTTGGAGCCCTAAATGTTAAGGGGTTTTTTTCTCCTTTATCTCAAATATGTCAGCTGTTACTGGAATTTATTGGTTAAATGGCCACGGAGACCATTTAAGTAAGAAGCAGCAAATAACCACAAGGGAGTTTATTTTATGATTTGCAACGAGGTGCAAATCCTGCCAACCACTTTAAACAATCAAATCAAACCTAATTTCCCCTCCCTGGAAGGACAAAGAGGATATAAATCTAGAAGAAACTGAAAAGGCCTGTTTTGGTTCTGATCCACATAAACATTCCTGGTAGCAACTCTAATGGGTTATGGTATCATCCCTACTCTCTTTTCAGGAAAACTAAGGCATGAAACAAATCATCTCTTCTCACAGTGCAAACCACTAAGAAGGTTAAAAAAATGGCTTGCCCACAGGTCCTCAAGTTGCCCCAAGAGCTCTTCCCAAATGTTTTGTCCCCAAGAGCCCAGATGTCCAGTGCCATTTGGGATACACCAGGATAAAGTGGCTTTTGCAGAAGGGTCAGGTTTGCTAGAGGTTGCTGCATCTGTCAGCCTGTGTATGCCCTAGATATCTCTAAGTATATAAATGGTCCCTCCCTTTTACCTACTGGCAAACTGAATCACATCCTTTGTAACGACTGTTCCACAAAAAGTTTTTTAACTGAGAAAGACTGCACGCCACTCTTTTTTGCTCCCTATTCCAACACAATTAAACTCTAAGGAACACTAAACTAAAATGAAAGTGACAGAACAAGGTTTTCCCCAAAGGGCTGGCACTGGGGAAATGAAAAACAACCTGTTTGAGAAGCAGTCATATATACCAACTCCACATGCCACCACTGAAATCCTCCTTTTGTGCATTTGGCATCTCTCAGAGAATAAAATGGGGAAAACAAAAAAGCTCTGTCTTTAAAGGACAGATCATTCTCCCAAGACTGTTTATGGCCTGTCTCTTGTTAAAATGTTTATTTGAATTTATATATTTAGATGGGTTTTAAATGCAAAGGCTCCCTTCCTCATGCCAATCTTTCATGGAGACCGCTGGTTGCATCTGCTAGCATTTATATGAGAAAGAACAACAAAAAATTTGCAGCTCTTGCAAACAAGGGTAACCCACACATTATCATGTGTGTGACTGTGGTGCACTTCCACATTCCTTGTGGAGGAGATGAAAGGGCACCAGGCTGCTGAAAGCACCATGCAAGACCAGCTACTCTGAGGAGCTCCAACATCAAGAAGTCTTCACTGTTCCAGCAGCTTCCCTGAGCGCTGGAGCCTGCAGTGCAGCCCACTGTAGCTTGGTCCCAGGAGCCAGCAGGCAATAAAGGTGGCACCCTGCTTCACACACAGCCAGACCACGGCTCTCTCTTCATGTCTCCCTCTTGACTCAGGACGCGGCAAGAGAGGGATACATTGATCTGCTGCCATTTACGCCAGCAACCAGATGACCTGGATGGAGGCACAGCGTCAGGAGGGTATCAGGGAAGGCTGCAGGAATCCTGTGGTCACACCCTGATTCCGAACTTAAGAATGATACCTGATGTCCTGAACATTACTGAAGAAAAAGGATATAACAGTAAAAGGCTTCTTGCATTCATGTAAATCCTCACAGCAGAGCTTACACCCAGGGCTCCTGACTGTGTACCAAAAAGGCAAGTCTAGAAGGCAAAACTACAAAACTGGGAAGCACCAGAATGTGAGCCTGTAGCTGCAGTGAGGAACCAGCTGACCATCCCCACACACACATCTGATTTAGCAGGTTCAGTGGTGAACACAATAAAGATGGGCGTTTCCCTTTTGTCCAACTCTGATCTACAAATACCAGTCACTGATCAGGTTATCCCAAAGAAATCCTTTTACCTGAGAAAGGAGAAAAAAAAAATCAGACGGAAGACACATTTTCTCTTCCAGCTGAACCACAAAGAAAAAGGTGAGCCCATATACAGAACTGAAAAGCAGAACTCCTGCACCAAGGCTGGTTGCTGAGGAACAGTGGAATCACTCATAAAGTGGCTGTTCCAACAAAGGGGCTCCGAAGTGTGGTCACTGTATATTTACACAGTTGCTTTATCTGCTGTAGCTAACATGGCATGTTTGCTTCTGTTTTCAGAAGTACGAAGTACCTGCAGAGAGGAGCACCAAAGCAAAGCTAAATTAAATAAATAAATAGAAACCTAAAGAGGAGACTCACCAAGAAGGAGTTTTTCACCTCACCTATGAAAACAGGCACTGCAGTGTGCATGGAGCAGAGATGGGCAGGTGAGCCATCAAATCCCACTGATCCCCTAAAAAATGACCAACTCTCCCAGCAAAGATTCAGGCCTGAGACAGGGGTGATACGCTTTTACATCCAGCTCTACATTTTTGGGATGCTTGTGTTACGAATTGCTGCTGTCTCAAGAGGTCAGCTTCAAGATGCGAGAAATGATCTGAAGGTCAGCACTGCCAGTGAGCAAAGGCACAGACCCAGCCCAGGAGGAAGAGACACATCACAGGGTTCCCACTCATGCACAGCTGCTGCCTCTAACAAAAATCGATTGCTGTGTGATTGGAAACGGCCACGTGCCTGGTCTGAGGGCCAGGCGGTAAATGCACAGCATGGGTGTTGCTTCCTGCCCAACTTGTGGTAAAAGTTGTTGATTGCAGATTATTTGTGTTGTTGCCCTTGCTGTCAGCAAAATGTTTACTAACTTTTCTGTGCAAAAGATACACGAGCTCAAATTCTATGTGTCAAAAATCCCAGTAAGAACAAAGATGTTGACAAAGAACAATCAGATGAGCAACAAGTGTGATAGATGAGACATTTCAGGATATCAGATTTCTAAGGCCTGCAATTAACCAAAACCTCATCACAACTCCTAAATCAGCTTCGGTCAGAAAAACTACCTTTCAGTCTGTAAAAGAAGACAAGGGGTATAAAAGGGAAGTAGAGAAGAATAAGGAAGCTACCTCATGATAACAGCCAGTTAAATTGAGTACCTTGTTCATTCAATCTTGTAAAACAAAGACTGAAGAGTCAAAAAGAAAGCAGAAGACTCACTTGTACTTAATGCATACTCAGATCCATCAGATCCTTGAGATACGACCAAGTTTCTTGTAGTCAAACATTTTTGGTGGTTGAACCACTACTTCTTGGTGACTAGACACTCACGCTCATTTCAGCCAACAGGACCCGGCCATGTAGGAAACAGACTCCTGAAACCCCTGGTCACAGTGGCTCCTCTGAAAACAACTCATTAGTATCTTAACCCAGTGATCCAACACTGGAGTCACCCAACTAGCCTGTCGCTTTCAGTGCTTATCTTCCAGAGTATCAGTTTCCCCTCAATTAAACCGGGCCATTAAAACTTAACTGTAAAAGGAGCTATTCATTAAAGTTTTGTCACATCCTTGGACGAAAATGCCCAAAACAGATGTGAAGAGTTACAAGATTTGCGTTCACAACCAAACCAAAAATGAACATAAACAATTATGGTACATTTGCACACAGCATGGGAGATCCCCCCTCCTGCCATCTCCCTTCATGCTCCAGTGCTCTCTTTTCAGAGGATGGCAGCTGTTAGAAAAACAATGAAGGAACAGAGCATACGAGAATATTTACACCAAGAATATAAGATTAGACCTCAGCAAGCAATTTTCTCTCCTATTTACATAGGCCAAGTATTCATGCATATATATACTCACATATATATATATATGCACAAATATATGTACACAAAGGATTCTGAAATAAGAAAGGATCTTCTTCACCATTTGCATCCTTGCAATCCTAAAAGCACAGATTACTCTTAGTCAAATATTGTTAGAAATTACTAGATGTTCAAGTTCCACACCAAACAGTAAAATTATTATAGCCTCCACCCAACTCCTGCAGTGGTAAAGCACATCAGAATAAAGGCCACACACCCCAGGTGTGTGGGAAACAGTGAATAACTCATCCCCAAACTTATTTCTACTCTAGTTCATCCAGAGTCAACGTTCAGAACTGGATAAAAGTTAATGGAAATGGGATAAATACGGACAGTCTTATGAATCAGAAGCACACAAAGTATAATTTACAAAACTCACTACTGGAGAGTTACGTGAAAATAATCTTATTTTGTAATGACATGTCACAAATCTTATGTTGTAATGACATGTCACGACAATTTGCTGTACTTCAAAGGACTCAATTCAGTATGCTCCCAACTATCATGAAGTATTTTTTCTCCCACAGCATATGTATTTTACCATTACATTTTCTGGAAACCATGCCTACTTCTAAAACACTAACACTTTCTTTTAATGACCAACAGAAGTTACAATCCCCAAATTTCCTGACAAACTTGAGCAAATTACGTCTTTGGCAACTGTAGAGAACATCATGGATTTCTGTTCACACCCTTCAATCTTCCCTACTCCTTCCCTGATGCTTTGCAGATTATTCACATCAGCATTTGCTGGAGTCAAACATAATCCACACACCAAAACAGAAATACCAGTAACTTGCTTATGTATAATCTTTGTGCCAATCCAAGAACCTTCCCTAGACATGAGCACATGCTGCAATGGCCAAATTCATCTCCATCTGCCCTGAACTGGTTAATGGTGTGTGACGTGGAGTGAGCAGAGCAGGAAGAGGGGACTGGACTGGGAGCAAAGCAGTGTTTTGAACGTGGCTGTCTGAGGAGTTGAACAGCCCCAGCACAGGAGTTTGCTGGGAGATCTATTACGCAGGTTGTGACCTTCATCAGCCCGGACTTTTATCGAAAACCATTGTATGAGAATGTCAGAATGCCACGCCACATTGCAGCATTCACATCCAGTCTGTTCTTTTTACTGCTCCCACTGTCTCAGAAACTGAAACTTCAGACTGTGCTGAAAAGACTATGTCTTTCATCTACAGTCTAGCACACACTAGAATACAGAAAACAATTTTTTCCTTCCTACTTCCATGAAAAGGTTCCCAGAGTTCCCAGAAGACAGAATCATTTAGGTTGGCAAAGACCTCCAAGATCATTGAGTAAACTCATTTAACCCAGTACTGCCAGTGCCACCACTACACCATGTCCTCAGGTGCCACAACAACACATAATTTAAATCCCTCCAGGAATGATGGCTCCACCATTTCCCTGAGAAGCCTCTTCCAGTGCTTGACAACTCTTCAAGTAAAAAATCTTTCCTAATTTCAAACCCAAACCTCCTTTGGCACAATTTGAGGCCATTTCCTCCCGTCCTATCACTTGTTAACTGGGAGATTGACCACCACCAGTCCAGCTTACTGAGGGTATACATGATTCCCCCATCCAGATGATGGATAAAAATGCTAAAGAGACCTGACCCCAGTACTGATCTTTGGAGAACACTATTTGTGACCAGCCCCAGCTGGATTTAGCTTCATTCACCTGCTGTCCTGTGCGTGCTGTGTGATGGCACTCGGGATGGGCTGCTCCATGAGCTTCCCCAGCACCAAGGTCAGGCTGACAGGTCTGTAGTTCCCTTAATCCTCTTTCTGGCCATTCCTGGAGATGGGTGGCACAACCAGACAGGCACACTACTGTGTCAAAAAAGCCCAAAAGGTTTGCTTGTCTACCTAGATCAGGTCAAAGACACAGTAAAGTACTGGCTGCCCAAGCACGTTTTACTGGTGTGCCTAGGCCATGGGTGGCCCTTCAGAAGCCCATTTGTCTATCTGCAGTAATTAACAGCTCTTCTGTGCTCCTCTGGTTTTCCACTCATCAGAGAGCCCTACCCAACGAGGCAGCAGTTCCTGGCAGCCAGTGCTGGCACTGAAAGCAAATAATACAGATGCCAATTTCTCAGCTCAGTGAAAGACGGTGAGAGAGCCAGATAAATTGAGCTGTCTTTCTCTGGATGTTCCCCTGCAAGGTCTCTTACAACCACAGGTCTGCTGCCACCAGGCAAACCATTTCACCTCAGCAGAGTGCTCCTAGAAAATAAATAAAAGCACTTCTCTGTGGAATAAACTGTAAAATATTGCCTCATCACAGACACTCAACCAGGGAGAGATCCACCACATATTCCCTTTCCACATGACTGCAGATATTTATATAGGCTGATGAAGAATATTTGGGGCCTAAACTCTGTAAATATCTGCTGATTCTTCCCAAATGGCCCAGAACAGCCATTTGAGGAAAGGCAACAACAACAAAAATCTCCCTTCTTAGCATGCTTTTACTGGCCTATCATTTACCTATTTATGGTAAAAACCCTTGTGTGGTACATGGCACCAGGCTTGGAAAAGCAATGCAGCAACCATATTAGCAAGCCAGTGAGCTCAAATATGGTATCATTTGTGTCAGACTCATGTAGTAGTGAAACTTTGCTGATCTCGGTGTAGGTACTGTTGCTGAAGTTTGCAACAATTAGCAATTAGTTTCCAATGAATGGTGGGAAACAACTCCTCCGGAGGAAGTTAGTTCTGTAACAGTTACCACCACTCCAGAAACTGCAAGTACATTTCTATTTTGCAAAAAGGTAGAGCTGGTTAGCAGTGTCTGGCAATAACCTTAAGAAAAATTCAGATTTAAAACCCAAAATGTTACCTTTTTATCTAAAAGGCTAATACAACGTGCCAGGTGGTCCTGGACATTGTGTAGGGTATTTTAGGGTGAGTCTACAACTGTCATTATGACTTGTAGCTACAGAGGCTGCCAGAACCTGCTTTTTTCCACTCCAGCCCAGAGAAAAATCCTTAGCCTGACATGAGCTCAGGAAGATGTTCCCTGGGATACAAGGTCATGGACCCACCTTTACATTTTACTTTCATAACTCAAGGCTTGACAGAACAGCAACCCTGAAAGCAGATCTGACATCAACAAGTTAATCTTCTCTAATTGCAGTGTTGCCTTCAAAATTTAATATATTACTTGATGAAGAAAGAAAAAAAAAATAAAAAAACAACCAAGCCTTCTCACAGGCACACAGATTGCACCACACCTTTCCCAGAAGCTGGGAGGAGATGAGCATTTTAATGCACCTGGCATTTCAGCACACAATTGAAGAGTCCTGTCTTTCTGGAGCAGACTGGTAGGTGGTTTGGCAGTTTCACATCCTTCCTTGCTATTTGGGTACCAAGGGAGAAGTGACAGAGCAAGGAGCAGAAACCCCGTTTCACTTTCCAGTCATCATTGGTTTAACTTTTTTCCTTTTGTTTGTTTGTTGTTTTTTTTTTAAGTGGAGAATTCAAGCAAAGCTTTAGTTCTAAAAATTCCCAATAATAAACTGTAGTTATCAAAGAACTCTAGTTAATCTATAATCTTTACAGGAACAGCGTGGCAAGAACATGCACCTATAATGAAGTTCATACGGCTGAATTTGTCCTAATGCAGCCAGAACTGGATGAACATGAGGTAACCAAAGCCCCTATCCCTGCCAAAAAGCTTAGCACTGAGATTCACTGGGCTATCAAATCAGGTTTATTTTTACAGAGAATTTGGTGCTTGGAAAATGAATGTGGTAAGGTCCCTTTCTATAGCTTATGTGAGCCACAACAACATAAAATAAACCACTGGCTGAGAAGCCAACCTTGAAGTTATTTAACCTCCCGTCGATAAAATTGGGCTGCTTCTCTTGGGCAAAGTTGTGATCCAACCCATTTCTGCTTTACCACTGCCCCCTTAGCCAGGCTACTTCAACCACTGGCAGGCCTGGAAGGTAAAGGTGATCGGGGAACTGATCTAGGCCAAAAATAATCCCCCCTCCTCATTTTTTCCATCACTGATGGATTTCTTGACCTCTCTCACCAGGCTGCCTGTAAACAGCTGGACCACCCAAGCAAAGGATGGTGTGGGGGCGGGAATGGCAGGACAGGAGGCCTGTGGAGCTCCAGCCAGCTCCTACACAGAGAAAACTTGCCAGCTGACAGCCTTTGTGAGTGCAGCAATGGCATTTTCCACCAGCTCAGAAATACCCTGAAACACACATTTTCTTTCCTAAAACTTGATTCAGCATTGGCAGTGTGCTCCTCTGCACAGCTGTGAAGAGCTTTGCTTAGGTAGATGATGAAAAGCAAGCTAAAGCTGAAATCAGAGTACAGAATCACAGAACCATTTAGCTTGGAAAAGATCATAGAGTCCAACCATAAACCTCCATACACAATGTGGAAAAGCAGCTGTTTTCCTCTATGGTCAGGCCTGGCTGGGAAACAATTTCAAGCAGCAATGACCAATTTCAGTGTTTTGTCCTTTCCAAACCCAACAACAGCTGAGAACACAGAACCTGTGTTACTCAAGTGATAAAAGATGAGTAAACTCTCTTGTTGCATTAGTCAACCCAGCTCAAACCTGGAATGTGTGGATGTAAGAGCCTGCTTAAAACTGCTGTTGGAGCAGCTTATTGCAAAACTAAAAATTCCAGAGGAATCTAAGCCCACACCTGCCCACTTTTTAGAGACAGCATTGCTGTACCAGTCAGGTACCTGTGTACAAAGCAGACACACGACCTGGTATTTCATAAAGGCCATTTAGACACTATTTCAAGTGTAGCCAAGGGAGCTGCTCTCCTCCTGTTGCTGATGCTTATCTCTGTCCAAACCAAAAACACAGTGTTAAATTTAACTGTTGTTCAAAAGCACATTTTAGCATCCACACAGGAAACTGGAATAGTTTTGAAACACTTGTCTTACTTGTCTCTTTTAACAGAGAGCAGTTCTCAGCCCCTAGTAGCACAAGTAACATTTCCATAAGCTGCTCAGTGTTCCCACAGACACACATACATGCTGCTCTGTTCACAACCACCCAGCCAAATTTAAAGTGTGAAAGCAAAGCACATCCAGCAATTGTTTCCATTCAAAATGCCTTTTGTGATCCAAATGTGGGGGTGGTGCACATGGAGGAGATGAGGTTTCCAAATAAGGATGTCAAAACGGAGGCCAAATTTCAGAAACATCAAGCATTCTGCAGTGTTCTTCATCAGCATCTCCCAAGGGCTCCACTCCACCAAAAAAATGGGTGTTTGTGGGAGAATAACTTCAGCTTTTGGCCAAGAAGATCACCAGCTTTGGCACACTAGAACCACAAACAAGGACACTTTATCAGTTGTTCTGTTTTAGCACATTTGGTTTCAGAAGTCTCTGCACTTGTGTATTTGTATAAAGTCTTTGCATTATTTAATAGAGAACCCTGAATGCACACATGCAACTATTGCCTGCTGACCTACAATGAACTTGTAGGCATGTTGATTTTATCTGTTTAACAGATTAGGTTTGCACTGACAGATGGACAATGCTACTGTTAGATTAATTAAAAATTAATACCATCAGTGTTAGATGAGCATGAAACAAATTACCTTTGAGGTAACATACTTCTAAATAGGGGAAAATAGAAAGCAGTTAATGAAGTTTGAAGATAATAGCTCCTAGTGCCTTTAAATATATTAACTTGCAGTTTTTCCTGTTTCTTCTGTTTTTCCTCTGGCAATGCTTTTACTAGACCAGACTCTTACATTACCTATTTTATTTGTGTTAACTAACTGCTAGTATACTTACTCAAAGTTATAGAACATAATGGCAAGCCAAATCACTTCAAATGTCCCTTTCATGAAATATAATGTACTGGCCAAGATTTACAGAACTATTAAAAATCCATCAAATCATTCCATTTTCTACCATTAGATTTTTGTTAAGAAGAAGTCAAATGAGTATTTCCTTCAGCTCTGCTAACTGGCATTCTTACAAAGCCCATAGATCAGTTCTCATTCTCCTTCTCCTTCCATTTTTGAGGCAGAAGATTTAAGCTTTTGGGTAACATGCAGCTGGTAAATTTTTCTGACATCACTACCCACACAATTTTGTGAGGGCGCCCAGTGAACCATTGTTTGAAAGCAAGTCTTCAAAATTACTAACCAGGGTAAAAATTCTGCAGTGCCAAGAAGTCAAGCTGAGCTACTCATTTCTTAGTATCCACAATTCAATTAGCTGCAAATACCACAGCAGCAGCAAACCAGAGTTTCAATTTCTGCTGGCACATAACTATAAACTCAGTTCAGTGAACAGATTTAAAACAAGTAACCTCTCCACAGCATAAATCAGATAGTGATACTTAGAAATATCTTCCCAAAAGAAAGATAAACAGGATGAGGGAGAGATTAGAAGTATTTTTAAGATATGTTATTCTAAATCTGAACTGTAAGATCAATTGCGACTGCAATTACCAGTTTTATATTTTTATATCCAACAATAAAAGACTAAATATGTGGTAATAGAAGAAAATTCTGTCTCCACAATACCCAAATATCAGAAATCTGATATCCACTGCAAGCCTACAATGTAAAGAAACTAAGGAATAAAACATTCTAGTGGTCATGCTAGGCAAATCAACCCAAAGCAATGAGGACCCGAGTTATTAAAAAGGATGTGCTTGACTTCAGTGGCAGCATTTACAGGCATAAACCTCAGTCATACATATAAAGAGCTGTCAGAGGGCATACATTTGCACACTTTTTACTGTTTATGATGATCAAGATAAACTGGCAATGGATGCAGAGTTCTGTGTATTTTAATCCCAGCTGTAAAATTAACTCAAATAGACTGTTTTGAGTTCAAGATGGTAAAAGACCTTGCAGCCCACAAGTAGAGGGGTAGGTAGGTTACTGGAAGGCAGAGAACAAGCAGAATCTGGGTAACTGCATGGAATGGGGCAGTTTTGATATTCTCATAAAATATTTTGTGTGTCAGGATGTTCAATGAAATTTAAAGGAACTTCTGCAATCAATTTCAGTGGCAAGCACAAGTGACAGGCAGCCACAGTTTGGCATCACTTGAACATCTACAACACATCCAGTTTTTTATAGGTCCATGTAAAATTCTAGTATTTTGTAGTTCTGATCAAAATGGCTCAATTTCAGCACATTTTTCAGCACACCTTTGAATTAAATACATTTAAAATTAGTGACAGGATTTTTAAACTGCATTTTCTGGTAACTCTTTTGCCCCATGGTTGCATAAACTCTTTCATGTTTCTTCTCTGAGAGCAAGAAAGGGGGATGAAAGGGAAGAGCTATCAACTCTTTCTGGTTTGTTTTTTTTGTCCTAACTGCTGCTTTTCTTTCACTTTCTCTGGCTTGCACTGCCACATCCCCACCTCTGAGACAGAGCACCAGAGCATTAGCAGCTCCTGGCCCAAACGTTCACCCATGTAGTCCAAAGCAAGATCTTGGTACCCTCTCCATGGGACAAGCACTGCTGGTAGCACTGGGCATGGAGGGCATCTGAAACACTTGTCACACTTGTCACATGGGTACTTGCTCTGGTCTCCTCAGCTGCTGAACTACTTATTAACTTAGCTGCGTTCAACCTGTGCCACATTTGGACAAAGTAAAAGAGAAGCTGTTAAACAATCACTTTTGACATGAGAGAGCGCCTGGCATCCCTGTGGAACACAGATTAATAAAGCCTGTTTGCACTCTGGTTGTCACAACAGAATTTAGACTGGTGACTTGTTTCAAAGGTGAACTTGAACAGATATGAGCAGGAGAAAGGCGTCACAATGAGGTCACCGCCCTATTTCACCACAGGGCAGCCCTTGCCTACAGAAAATCCAGCTGGCGTCCTCAGTCCCAACGGGACTCAGTCTTGCATCCCAGAAGTGATATTTGAACCTCCATCACCAGTTTGTTCTTTGGCCTCTGATCTAAGTCCTCCAAGAATATTGATAACTGCTGTGGAACCATGATTATCTGACGTTCTGCTGGAATTTTTAGATGGCACAAATACTTGGGGACACATTCACAAAGGAACTGAGCTGATACAACTCTGCAGTATTTAACTTCCAGGCACACAAGCTGCCCATAAAATACACCCAGCACCAGGCCAGGACTCTGCCACCTGGTCACGCCAAAAGGTGCTTGTGAGAACAACAGACAGTTCCAGAAAGAAGAACTTGCATCCACTGCAACTAGAGCTACATAGATTTGAAAACACACTGAGTTTTTTCCTGTTAAATCAGTTAATTCACTTGATTTTTTCAACATCTTCCGGGTAGTTACAGGGGAGGTTAAAAATAAGAAAAAGAAAAAAAATTCCAAAAGAAGTACAAAAATAAACCCCAATTTTCCTGAGTTCTGAGATACACCAGACACCAGACAGGCAATATCAATGCCAGCAGAGATCAATACTCCCACAAAATAGTGTTATGCTATGCCTAGAAAGCAGAGGGAGCAGGAAGGGATATCAAACACAAAACCACCCAAGTCTCTTCAAGAATAGCTGTGAGAGCAGCAGCGATGACTGCAGCATACGTACAAGTAATTACTGTCAGGACTCCATCTGGATCAAAGTTTGGCCACTGTTTTACTAGCAGAAAAATCTCCAAGTTAAAAGTGAATTTTGAGTTATGAGCCAGTACCTCCCTGTAGTTCTCCTTTCTCCTTCCTGTACAACCACAGCACTTAACCAAAGATTTTTTTGTTTGTTTGTTTCTTGTTCTTATCCTACAGGAGAATTTTGATTCAACCAAGAAATTTAACTCAGAGGCACAAGTAATATTATTTTCACCGCAAACCACCCCACTTTTCGTTTTTAAACTATTCTGTGGCAGCCTTTTAGTGTTCCAAATAAATATAAATAAAACAAGATAAAAAGGAAAGGAAAGGAAAGCAAACAAACATGCAATGTAGGTTGCCCTCACC
This sequence comes from Cyanoderma ruficeps, assembly GCA_008694505.1. Lineage (NCBI taxonomy): Eukaryota > Metazoa > Chordata > Aves > Passeriformes > Timaliidae > Cyanoderma > Cyanoderma ruficeps. The sequence continues at coordinate 4,516,379 of VZDJ01000049.1, forward strand.
CAGACAGGGATGAAAAGAACAAAAGCAAGCCCTGCACAGCTGTAAGGCCCGTTTCTTAAGTTTAAACATGCAGCTTCTGGTCCAAGCTTTGCTCTGTCCCATTTCCTACCTTTTATAAAGTTCTCAACAATGTACAAATGAGATCATACAGGAGGAGCTAATTAACTGTACTTTCCCTCGGCTGCTTACCTTGCAATAACTTAGCTGTGTAGAAATGTCCTCATGCACAGACTCCACACCCAGCCTCCCTCAGTCCACAAGAATACCCTGACCATACCAAATACTTTTTATAGATGACATTTTCCAAGCATCCACTGCTAGAATTGCCCTCTGGCAGAGGGGGAATAGAAGAAACTCCTAATGGTGAGCTCAAACATCCAGCACTGTCTATCAGTGCACCTCTAGCAAAGCATCTCAGAACAGGCAAACACAACAATTTCCCCTGTAATAATTTTTCAGCCTCCAGCAATTCACAGCTCCTCTGGGGAAAAAGAAATACCATGTAGAAATACCATGTTCCACTACAAAATCCCAGAAACTAAATTAAAATAAAAATAAAATTCAAAAAATAAGTAGGCAATAAAAACCAAAGCCGTTCTACCTTACCAAAAAAGTAAGCTTTCAGCTTAGAGGAGACTTTTATCAGACTCCAAGGGTAAGGTCCTTATTCCTCCTTCTGTTCCAAAATGATTTTCAAGGCCAGAATTACAGTAATCTTGTCCAGACACAACCTGGAAACTGTGCACCACATATTCAAAGAACAGGCTACAGCTATTGAAGAGTTTAGACAGCTCCTGGAAAAGGACCACTTTGCTTTTATATTTCCACTCCCAGCATGGAGCTTGGTGTTTGATGTGGCAGATTTCAAATGAATATGTCAGTACTGACCTGGATTTATGGCTTTAATACAAGGCATTATTAATTGGTGCTTTTCTTCTTTTTTAAATTAGCTTTTCCTCCTTGAAATTCCAGCTGACTGCATTGTTACATTTTAGGTAAGGTGTCCATTTGGACACGGGAACAAGCCAGGTCCCGTGGAGTGAAAATAAACGTTACAGGTTCCACCTGTAAAGACTTTTCTTTATCATATTTGTGAGCTCAAACAGTAACTCAGGTTTCATCTTCACCCTGTCATACCAGTAACTCATCAACCACTTCCTGCTGAACCAGCCTGTGCTCAGCCAGTTCCCTCACATGGCTCCTGATGTCTCACAGCACAGTCACTCCTTTCTCCATCCGACTTCTACGACACGTGTGTGCTCATTTCAGTGACTATTGCACTCAAGACAAGCCCAGTGCAACAACATTGGATGAGTAATACTTCCATAATCTATTGTGCAAAGAGTTAAAGATTAATACAGTTTTACAGGAGGTGAAATAAAGGTGGAAAGAGAAAATAAATACCATTCTGACAACTATGCACAGTGTCAGCTGCAAATCAGAAATTCCTGGCCTATCACTCAGCTACGCTGTTATTACCATAAGACATGCAAACATGACTTATGTCCTAAGAGATCAACTGCAAGGGACCAAAAGTAAACACCCACTCAAAGGTTTCATGATCAAGAAGAATTAATAACTGATTAACCTAATACTGATTAATTAGAAAGGTGAACCAAGTTGCTGCCTATTTTTGAGAAACCATGACTAATTCTTCTTACGTCTTGAGGACTTGATATTTCCTCCTGCCCCTCAACAACTCCTTCCTCACCTCTGTGGCATTGTTTTGTATTGAAATCATACTCCAATTCTGGTTCAACTAAAATTAAATCAAACAGGAAATAATAAACATGTGTGTCCGTAACAGACCCTTCACTGCCTGAGCAGCACCAGCTGGAGTTAAAAGCAATCACCAAGGTTGGAACTTTTTGGGATCCAATTCCATCTTGTATGAGCATCACTTGCACAAAAGGCTAATTTAAGAGGGGGGAAACCACACTGTTCAGTGAGTGCCAGACCCATGAAGAAGTCAGGATTTGGCTGGTAGAGTCAAATCTGACACAGTACATAGGGGTGGGGGCCCAGGACACGTTGCTCATTTGTTTTTCAACCTCCTGCCAAGTTTCCATGCAGATCAATAGCAATGAATCATATTCTGAGATATCAGGTAAAACCTGGTCAGTAATCAATATAATACAGGAATACAGTTTGCCTGAAAATGATTGAACAGGTTTGTGTTCAATTCTCATGCACAAAAAAAATCCCCTACTGTATTTTCATTTCACAGGCTGGTTTACTAATTATAACTGTATCCTACAGAGATGCTAAGTTAGTGTGGCTTTTCCAGTAAAATAGGAATAATCTGGACTATCTTCAATTCTGATCAGAGAACTGCCCAAGAAGTTGAAACACAGTTATTTATGTGGCACAAACAACCTTATCCGAGGACACATGTTCTTCTAGAAGGAAACAACCAACGTCAAAACTCAAGTGGAAAAAATGCAATGTCAGCATCATATTGTTTCCTGACCTGTTCTAAATTAGGTATTGTGATATTTTCATCTGGGATACACCTAAATTGTGTAATTACCACAACACCTCACCTAAATATCGGAAGACACCCACCCAAAGTCTATTGGTGTTTCAAGATGAAGGGAAGAAAAGGGCAGCATATTCTTCCACCAGCACTGCCATCCTTCACAGTTTTCTCATGTCTTACCATAAATACAACACCTGAAACAAAGAATGTGCATTCAGACTAGGCCTGGAAGGGAGCGTGAGCAGCTGAAGAAAAGCTGGGCTCAATGGTGCCAAAACGTGCAGTGAGAAGAAGAATCAGAATTAAAATAATAGTGAAACACTACAGGGCCATTGTATCAGACTGATCTATTACAAGGGATTAAGGAAGAAACCTCACTGCAACCCTTGGCCTGAACTGACCACGGTATCACTTTCCTCATTGCCTGCAAAAATCCTGGCAGAGGGACCTGGGTGCTCTGCACCTTTAGTCAGCAGCCCCACGACTGGGACTCGCACTGTGATACAGGGAATACAAATAGAAACTGCCGAAACATTCTCATTTACTGTACTGGGCTGGAGACAAGTGACCCTATCTCAGAAGTGTATGAAAATCTCAAAGGCTCCAGGGACAACTAAATGAGTTATTTCTAGCACGCAGGTCTGCCTCACTTTAATCTACTGTTGCATGAGTTGGACAACAAAAGCACCACTGCGCTGCCAAACCTGAACACCACACATTAGAGAAAGCCAAAGTTTTAGCAAAATAATTTTGTGGGAGGCTGAGGGATTATGAAACCACTCCAGTTTTGAGATCTTCCCAACAGTCCAAAAAAAAAACCCCATGTAATGAATGTTAGATTTTTCAACTGTCTGTAAAATAGATTGCTCAATGTACAGAACACACAAAAATGGATTATTTATGGAGACCATGTATGTAAACAAAAACATGTGTTGTCTATAACCAAACAAGAGCAGCTAAAAAGAGAGTTTTATTTTTAAAAAGTCCTGTCTCCCTGTCATTTTGACTTGTGCTCCAAAATTCCCATTTGCATGGCTTCCATGGTAACTCTTCAGTTCTGCTCATTTTTATGAGCAGAATGATCCAAAAGCCGCAAAAAGAGCATCCACTCAAGGCTTATGCTAAGGCCAGTCTCAAAAGCCATGAAGGAAAAGAAAGGGAAAAAAAAAGGAAAAGAAAACCAGCTAAGTCCAGGACCAGACAACTTTATATTGTTTGGCATCACCAGTGAAAACTGTAACAACAAACAAGCTTTTAGAGCTATCTTAACAGAACAACAAACAAGCTTGTAGAGTTAATAATTTCTTCTCACGGTCAATACACACAAATAGAGCCTCTTGCTTAGGTCCTGGTCATCTGTCACACATCTGAGAACACCAGCAGCAGGAGACTCACATCACACAAGGGGCAGGACCATATCCTTCTGCTGTTCAGATTCAAACCCTACGGAAATGAAAGCTGTAAACTGGCAGATAAAACCCTGGGGCTTTGGAATGGGCTTTCAAAGATTGGTAGTGGCTGGGAGAACACTGTGGGAGATCCCTCATTTACAGCACACAGAGAGGTGAAAAGGTCTTTGGCCACAGGTAAACTACAAGGGAAGTTACACTTCTGCTGCCTTTTATGTCTCCCCATTTAAACTGCATAATTGTTTTAAACAACCTCTCAGTTGCAAGTTGGGTTCAAACTTTGGTCACTATGCTTAGATAGTAAATCAAATGCCTCAACCATGTTACTCTCAGCATGTGTTTTCGCATAATTATTTCTTTGGTAAAGACAACACTACCACAGAGAGCCCTTCTGGCCGTAATACAAACACCACTTGCCTCTTTTTTCCAAAGAGGTGGTTCCTCTTTGACAGTTTTCAATGCAGGATCGCCTCAAACCAGAAGAAAAGCTTTAAAAGCAATGACCCTGGTATGTACTGCAAGCATCCCTCGTTTAATGGCCCTGTGTTATGGGAGCAGCACTAATTCACTTCACTAAATCACTTCCCAGCATTTAGACAAAGTTTAGGGTAGAACTGTATTTATAATTCTTCTGTTAACAAAAACATAGCCGAGACTCCTGGGATACTGCTCCAAAACATAATTTATAATTATGCAATAATTTATGCTCCCCCCCAACAGCCTGCCTTCCAACATTTGCTTATGAGAAATTCTATAGGATGTTTTAGATGTTACTGATTTGAACTTACAAGAACAGCACTCAAAAAGGAGCCCAACCAGAAGCCATGGGGAGAAACACCTGCCAAATGTCTTTCATCATCTCACAGTGCCCCTATCAACATTTCTCAGATCTGCCCAGAAGAAAATTCATCAGACAAGTTATCGGTCTGCTGAGGAGAAAATCTTTATTTTAGGCTAGTTTTACATATATTCTAGGCTATGTCCTTGCATTTCTTCACAACATCCACTAACAAGGCACCGAAGGTAGTAAATCTTGAGTTTCAAGACCTTGCTTTGTTGTCTTTTTAATATCTGCACTTGTTAAAAAAAAAGAAGAAAAAAACACAAAAACCAAAACAAAACCCCACAAGTAGAAGAGCTACTATCAGAGAAGATAAAGAAAAGTGATTAACCACTGAAAAAACATTGTCCTTGTTGAGAAACATGCTTGAGGCAAAATAAGCAAATATTCAGAGGCTTGCTGGGCAATGGGTGGAAGTTTCCAAAGCCAGAACCAAGAGGGCTGCAATGTTATTAAAATGCTCGATTTCTAGGGTGTCAGTGCTAGAGAAGATCATGCAGTGCAGAAAAGGCACCAATTCAGCTGCAAGTTTCTGAACTCATGGTTAGCAGAGCTACTGCTGAACGTAAAACGAAGCCGCATGAGCAGGACCTGAAGATTTGTACCACAGCCAGAAAGGGGAGAAAGGAGGGAGAGAAGCAGCAGGGATCACATTTCAGCCCTTAAGCATCTCATCTCTTTGACCCTCCGCGTCTGATTCCAAGCTCAAATACAGTTCTGACGTCCAAGTTGTCACCCTATCTCCAATTAATCAAAGGAGAGTTCTGTTTAAGTAGTCCCTTCTCAGGAATCCCATGGCCTGGTTTGGAATTTGATCTCTGTCATAGCTGTCAACAGATCTACTTCTTGCTTCTCCCTTGCTTTTGTTTTTATCTAAGACAGCTCGGTAAGCCTGAAAGGAAACATGCACGGGCTGAGCAAGGGGATACTGGGGCTTTTTGAAGAATGAAGCATCACTTTTCCTACAGCGAGCAGGGACTGGCTCAGCAGTGCTGAGGACAGAACTGCTAAAGATACATTAAACCCTCTGAAGTTACCATTCAAGATGGTGCATTATTCTTGAAAATTGAGGGAACATGAAGCTTAATTAAACCTGACAGTCAAATAGCTACCAGGACCTGTTTCATGAAGCTTAGTGTTTTCTGATTTGGGATTTTTTAAATTGTTTGCCAATCCATTAACAAACCTTCCCGCAGTGCCCCCATGAGCATAAAGAATCTGGTCTTTAAACAAACTGCCTGGAGAGACCAGTTTGATAAGCAGTGAAGAAATAATTATGCCATTCAGAAATCAATTTATTCTCAGGCAGAAATGTATTGCAGCAATTATCTTAAATACGGGGTGAAGTCCATGCACAATCACTGAGCCAGACTTTAACGTAACCTTTTTACAGTGAAGTATGAGAGAGATGACAGCATTATCATCTCTGCCTAAGAGATTAACAGTGAGACTGACATATCTTTTTCACTGACTTTTGATCAAAACATGTCTAACTGTGTAGAGGGAGGTCTCAGCTCCCTGATAGCTATAGCTTGGAAAAAACATCTTTAGGAAATCAATGCCCAGCCTTTTCAACACACACCTAACCTTTGTCCTGTCATTCACTGCCTCACATCTTAGATAAACACCATTTCTTTCCTCAGAGGATACGCCCATCACAGGCCAACTGCTAAAACAAAACCTTCACAGCCTGAAGTTATGAGGATTACTTGAATTTTTTTTCTGCACCAGAAAAGCAGGAACTCCCCCAGTTTTTCCCAAATAATCTTCCACCCAAAATATCTCAGGGTGATTCTAAATATATACACTGTGCTAAGCACCACAGCACTATATGGTCTAATCCTGCAAAATGCTGAGGGCTTCCTGTAAGGGCTGAGCACCCTCAACTCCTACCCATTCACAAGGGAATATGAGAAGCATAAATTTTGCAATTTAAACTGAGAACCGAGAGCTAAAAATTAACCATACAGTAAATAAAATAATTTTATAAAAGGTCTGCAGGTTGATCACATGCTTAATCAAAATATGCAGCTGCACAAATCCAGCGGGTGTAGAAGAGTGATGGGACTGGGTGGCAATTTTGGGGGGATAGAACTGTTGTTTACAGTACAGAGTAGCAGGCTTAAAACAAACCATGAAATCCTCAGGCTCTCAGCCCCTGACAACATGTGAGAGAAACCCAGCCTGAGCTGCAAATGTTCAGCTCAGTACCAGTAACTCCCCATTTGAGGTGTCTGGTTATTTTTATTTGCCTATTGAGTCAGAATCCTCACAACAGGACAAAATAAGATAGAAAAAGGATAAAAAAGAAGGCAGCACTGATCCTAGAAATAATGTATTCGGGCCTGGTTATGGCCAACTACTGAAATTAATGAGATAAGATTCACCTCTCTGTTCCAAGCTCATCTTAGTCCCAGTATGAATCTGGAGAGGAGCCCTCCTAATTAAAGGCCTGAACAACATCAGAGCTCCAGTTGAGAGAAAAAGCAAAATGCAATGGAGCTGCAGTTCATTCTAGCAAAGACTAAATAGGAGGTGTGGTTGATTTTTTTCTTCTTTTTTTGTTTTTAAGTCTGTGAAAAAAGAGATGGCTGTGAACAAGGTTACTGGTAATCTTTCAGTTTGAATCCACTTCCTGAATCTTTTGACTAATAAACCTTTCACCTTGCACTTCTCCCACAAGAGTTCACAAAGCAGAAAGCCAAGACCTGCAAAATGAGTTATATGGAAGGACTAACCCCACCTCCCCTCTCCTGACATCTGTCACTTGCAAGCACACACTCATCCAAACATACATCCAGCGGGAAGCCAGTCTGCTTTTCTTAGCTGTCCACAGAGGAGAACATAATCCCACACTTTCACACAGATTTTAACTGTATTAGAATATTTCTGTTCTCTCTCCCAATGCTATTTATTTGCAATATTTTCACTCCCCTATTTGATTTCCCCCACGGAAATACTTTCTGTTTTGTAAAAGAAAAAGGAAAGAATTGACAGAAGAATTTCTGATCAGTTCATACCTGAGGAAAAGTTCAATAGCTTCTCCAACTTTACTTTGCTCTACTGTTTCTTTCCAGTGATGGCTTTGCTTTTGTTTTTCTGTTATTTGATGGCGATTAAGCATGGAGATAATCCTTTCATTTTACAGATGGCAAATCCAAGATATCAAAAAAGTTATTTTATGTTAATTTTATAGCCAGGAACTATTTGGATCTTGTGGATGCTCTCCCTCCCATTTTCTTCATTCACCTTGCAGAATGTTAATGCACATGTAGTCTCATTCTTTTCATCTCAATGCATATTGCACAGGGAGGGAAACCAAAAAAAACGCAACTTCTACTGTATTTGTCATGGTGAAACTGTGAACCCTCAGAATAGCTGCCTGAATACATCCAGAAAGCAGCCTCTCCCTGCTCCTGATGTCTCAAAGGATATCTGTTACAACCCCCTGGGAAATAGAGAGTTAAATTTCTGTTAAAACAAGGCATTCCCCTCCACAAAGCTGATTCATGTGCTGAAAACCCAAAGCCAAGACACTGAGAATGGGAAGTAGAATTACAGAACGTGCGTCAATGATTCTGGGTTCCCCTTTTCTCTTGTTGCTGAATTACTGTAGCTTGCACGTTCTCAGGACACAAACTTGAGTAACAGCAAGAAAGCCATTCTCTAAATCCACTGAGCTGAAGAACTGCCATCATTTTTTGGTGGAATTTCCCTAATCAGTTGGTTCAATGAAAAGAAAAACTGTGGCCAGTGAGGAACAAGACACTCTGCAGCATTTTAATAAGTTAAGCCATTATGACTTGCTCAGCAGAAACGTCAAGAGGTTTTGTTTGCTTAAAAGGAAACAGTTAAAGTAGCTGTTACAGTATTTGCAGTGACTCTTTCCCCAGACTCAGGGCTATTAATGACTGTAATTCTGACTGGAGTGTGATTTAGCAACAGTCACGTTGACCCTGTACAGCGTATCATGGGACCATGCAGCTCCAACACGCTCAGCAAATATTAACCTGGTTATTCCCGAGGACACGATTTTTATTTCTGTTTTTCAGGTGAGGAAACGGAGACTGCAAGAGCATCAAAAGACAGAAAGAGAGAACTAGCTCTGGGAAATAGTGCTCTCGCTGATGAAGCATTTGTTCAGTAATAGAAATGTCACATTTTGATTGCAGGACAGCAATTTGCTTAAATCAGCCGTGGTATTTCAGTGGGACTCTCATTATGCATGGCTTGTGCAAACCAATACTAAAGGTCAGTGTACTTAACAGCTACATAAAGTTAACATTGTTTATTGAATGCTACTGGCCTAATACAGTAAAAAAACCAACACTTATAAAGACACAAGGATTTGTTCAGGATGACCACAAGTAGAGAAATAGCCTGTTCAGGGTGAAAGAGAATTAATGCCCTCAATTCTTTAAATAATATATTGCCAATGAATGTCTGCAATTCTGGTCAGAGCCGGTTCATCATGTGCAGTAAAACCCTTCGTGAAGAAAAAATGCCTTCATTTTCAGAAGGTTCCAGTCACAGTGTTTTTACTCCTCTGCTGCTGTTTGTGAAAACCCACAGAAACAGAAAAAAAATCTGGCCCAGTGAAACAGAGAAAACATCACACCTGACATCACATTCATCCTGTGAGTTAAAGGAACTTTTCCAATCAGAATTACTCTCTTTGTTTTCATTCTCAGCAGAGGTCCTTCCTAACCGGGTAATCTTAGGTAAATCTGCAACACTTGCTTTCTTAGCTTTCCTTTGATATTGGGAAGGTGCTCTAATAATTTCTTCATAGCTGTAACTAGGGGGTTTCCAAGCCATTCCCCCACAGAAATGGAGACTCTTTAGGAAACTGCCAACAGCAATGCTAATGAAATGGAAGAGACACTTGTCTGGTACCATATGGAAATTAATAACATATTCGTCAGACAAGCTGAGAACCTGCTTTCTCTGACCTTCAAAGATAGACAGACTACAAACAAGCAGCAATAAGAAAGTAGTAAAATGTAGGATCTGACAAGTGAGGTATTTTAGCAGCACTGGAGATAGAGGTGCTCACTGATGCTGACCTATTTTCCTGGCCTTTATTATCCATTCATACATGTGACTGGCAAAACAGATTAATAATGACACGTAAGACACAGACAGAGGATCAGAAAACATCTTCACCCATGACTTAAGAAATATCCTTTCATTAGAAATTTCTCGGTGAATGAAACTGAAAAGAGAAAAGGCTGAATGAGGCACTAGAGTTGAACATTAAACCTTATTTTCCAGTAGCACATAGTTAAATGCTTTATTCCATGTTTGTACAAGGATCTGAAGATATAAACCTGTCACCAACCATTAGAAACATTATTTCTCAAAAAAATCTTAATGATGTAGGGGGTGTAAAATTTCTTTAGCACTTCCAGGAGGGAATATGTCTTTAAGAACAGTTCATCAGTTACGTTTCTTTTTAAATCTTTGTATAACTTGAACACAATTTGAGCTGAAAAACTTTAAATCACCAAAAGTGTCTGTAATAACAACTGGCTTGCTATTTTAAGAGAAGGTTGTATCAGGGTTAGAAATGTCTGTATTCAAAACAACCTTTTTATTTTTTTCAATATTCATTCAGCTCCTTTGTTTAACTTGAACTTCTGAAGTTCTTCTTCCTCTGACAGAGACTTTGGATTTGGTTTTGGATAACAATACATGGCTCCACTTCCCCACCAAAGATACACAGATAATACTGACCAATTAAAAAGTGGATCATGAGAAACCACATCATGATTTATCAGCTTTACTGGGATAACAGTTCACAACAAGTAACTCAAGAATTGGCAGAACTGTACCAGTCTTAATGAGTGCTAGTAAACACCCCTTTGTATGACCCCATACCAATAAACAATTTGCCGTTTGACATGTAATATATACAAAACTTCTAAAATACTTCAGAAATATTCTTCCTTGTAAATTACACTTCCCAGCAGAAAAACAAAGCACTCTCCAATAATAATAACTGTTAGAAATCATGCTCCTCAGTGTATACATTGCTTACACATGAAGTACAAGTCTTCTTCAGAACTAAAGTCTTAAGATTTAATCCAAAGGCCACTGCAGCCAACCCAAACATCCCCTACTTTAATTAGACTTTGCATCCAGCTCCTACTGCAGTTGTGCGTGGCTGGAGCTCAGGAGCAACTCATAAGGATCCTGTAAGCATTTACCATCACAGACAGCTCTGTCATGATGAAATGAGTGTTTGCCAAATCACTTCCTAGTGCATGTCTACCTGCCCTGATTGCTTTTTGGCTGCCACCCTGCCCATTGCAGAGCGTTCCACTCCCAGCAGGATTTCAGGGTATGCGGTATTTTGCAGTATCAAGATCTACAAGTCCTGGCTGTTGATTCCCCAGGATCTTAAATTCATTTTTAATGCGCTTGACACCTACAGTTTCATTTCCATTTGGGACCGCCAGAAAGCAAAGTCTGAAATGAGCAACATCCCCAGCATGCTGATTTTCTAAACACATACCCCAAATAAAAACAAACAAGATGCAAACATTAAAATTCAAATAAACTAATAAAACTATTTTCTCATAATCTTAGGAGCATTTTGTCTGCAGGATAAATTAATCACCTTAATATTTTCAGCTTACATTTTTATAATTCAAAACACGTTGCTTTTGTTTGGCAAGCTTTACACATCCAATTCAGTACACCATCAGTCACATCCAGGCTGGAGCTTCCTAGCGGGTGGCTGTTCTTACATGCACTACTCAAATTTCCTTCCATTGACCTGAACATCACACAAAATGATACTAAAGCCATTTTACAAATGTGAAATCGTAAGGAGAACCATCCAAAATTCACGGGGTTCTTTTTGTATCAACTCCAAGACGTTCAAATGGTTGTAGCAGAGCTTTTTAAACATCCAAGCAAGGATTTTACAAGAAAACTGGCTGTATTAAGTACAGCTAAAATGCACTAATTTGAGAAAACGGCTACTAGCACATAGTGGAGACTTTCTGTTTGCACATTAGCAGTCACCGCTAAAGTCTCAACGGAGCAAATTAGATTAACGTGCATTAGTTTGGCAGTTTAGAACAAACATCTACAGTTTCTCAAAAAACAAATCAGACCAAGAAAAAAAAAAATTACCTTCCAGTTTTTCTTTTGCACTCCCAACCTAAAGCAGAGCTCTTGCTATGCTGCTGGTGACCCCCAGCCCGTGGCAGCAGCTCTGCAGGCAGGGGAGGCTAACAGGGTATCGGTGTCACAGTTTACTATCACCGAGATGACTACACGTGTAAGAAGCACATTCTTCCCATCACTGCACTTACTCCATAAGGAAACCAGAAAGGGCACCAGGCCAAAGTCTGGTAGTTAAGCAGACACACTATCAGGTTTCCCACATTCAAAAATCTTGCTGCCAGGGAAGCATGAAAACTGCTTCCTCCAGGCTGGGTGGCAGACAGAAAATTAAGTGAAACCTAGGCAAGACCAATACTCCGCTGATCTGCATAGGGCTTTTAAGATTTTTATCTAGCTGAAGTCCAGTTCTCAAAACACAGGAGTTTCCTCTTATCACCCAACAGCTCTTTCATTTTCAGCTTCAGTTCCTTTATCATAATTCCCTGACAGAGTTTTATCTCAAATCATCCCTTTGTGAAAGCTGTAAGATCTCCTGAGCAGTTTTTATCTATCTGCAAACACACACATGAAGGTTGTGCCCACTGCAGCTTTTCTCCCAGCATCTTGGCTAAACTGTTTCCAGTGACAAGCTCTGAGTAGCACTGATAGAAAGAAAACCTCCCACAGCCTAACACATACCTCCTGCTCTGGCAAATTCACTCCCAGTTCCTCTAGGGCAGAAAACAACTTTAGGTTCTTCCTGGCATGACAAAGAAGGAAACCTAGTTTGTCATATCCAGGTGATTTCTGATGTGGGGTTTATGGTGGAGATCTCGATGTTTAAGGGTGAGGGTGTAACAATTCAGCAGCAGAAAACCAGAGTGAGTCAGAAACTGGTTTCCTGATCCCGTGCCAGTGTGCTCAGCAGGGCAGCCCTGATGGAAAGGTCACTCTATAAAACAACCAGGTCCAGCCCTTGTGCAAAGAGCCAACAGACAGAGCTGGGAGACTCTGCCACGGAGTTCAGACAAGGTCTACACTTGGGGGAAACATCCCTGCCCAGTGCACAAGCCAGGGAAGCTTAGGGTGACTGCTCAGTCCTCGCCTGATGTCCCACACAGAGAGCAAAACAGCCCTGAACATCCACGAGGGGAGCACCAAGCACAGCCTCTCACAGGAAGCATCAGCCATCTGTATAGCAAACTCTGTTAAGAAATGAAAGAATTACAAGACAAGGGCTGGAATCTTTATTTAATGGCACTTCTCTGCAAAAGAACTCATTTACTTGATGCCCCTGGTATTCACTGCTGCATAACAACTTGGTAATCACATGTCCCACTGCTACCAGAGCATATGAATGTGCTGGTAAACAACTAGCTCAAGTGAGAGAATTCAGTATGAAAATTGAAGGTATTTTTATGCATATGGCTGTTTGGGCTACTTCTGAAAGCTTTGTGCTCTCTGGCCACAATGCAGGATCCATTAGTTATCCATTTCATGTTTACATAGAATCCAGACAGAAGGACACACACTGGCTATAAGACCAGAGGGAAATAAAACTGATTAATGAAAATAAAGCAATCCTACCAGTCTTGATAACAGGCAATATGCTACTCCCTAGTTTAAAAAGGAGCTTTATTTTACTCTACAGAAAAGTACTCCCTGAGTGGCCAAACATGTATATACAAGTGCAGTGGGGATCCCAAAAACCTGAACTAAGGCCAACACAGAGCATGCCGGAAACTCTCATTCCCCTCTGTAAGGCAGCACTGCCTGAAATGCCTCCAGACTCCTGCATCCTACCTGCTTTTATCACTGCCCATACCAAGGACGATCAACGACACCAAAACACCCAGACCACACACATTTTGAAAGCCCAGTGCAAAGCCTGATAAGCCAAAGGAAAGTGTCATATCAATTTCAGTGGGAGATGGGTCTTAAAAACGGTTGGACAAAAAAAATTCAGCCAGCAGGCATCAAACCCTGCAAAGAGTTTGTGTCACATACTGTTGAGTCTCCTTGGGTCCAGCAAATCAACTGTTGTTAAAAATAACACCACCTAGATAATAATTTTTCCCCCACCTAAGCTGTAGTGCCATCAGAATATTAAATGACAAGAGGTGGGCTGCCCGTTCAGTCACAGCCTGTTTGCATGGCAGTCCAGCTTCAATGGAGTGCTTCAAGACAAAGGAGACCAGTGCTTGCATAAGGAAAGACAAAATACAGTCCTTTATCCCGAAATTCAATCCTGATGCTATTTTTGGGGCTACCAGGTTTGTCCTATCAATAATTTCTCCAAGACATCAAGGCAGAAGAGCACCATGGAATATTTCCTTTGGCTGCTACTAATTGTTGACACAACGTACGCCTCCAAATAAATCCTGCCCCAGTGTGGTCGTGCATCCTGACCCAACAAAAGGAACCCCAGGGAAGAATCAAAGTGCTGGAGAACATCACAGGTCCTAAGGAAAGCAGTTGCTTCAGCTGCACGGATGTCACACAAGCCTCTGTTTAAATACTGCAAAGTGGTAATCTCCTGCTTTTGCTACTTTGAAACTGAGGAGGCAAAGGAAAATATTTGAATGCGCAGTCCTGAGGTCAGAGCCGAAGTTTGATTTGGGTTGGTTTGGATTAAGGAGAAACGTCCAAGAACAACTCACTGATTTACTTTATTTCAGGACTTGGCACACAGCTTGGACCAAGTTCAAAACCCAATGACACTGTGCCAGAAAACGTTACAGAAAGAGCAGAGATAGGAGACATCTGGACTGTGTTAGAAACTTAGAGCCATAAAGTCCTTTAAAAATATTCACTGCTCATGTCGGGACTTCTCTTGTTTTTGTTTCAAACAATCCAAATGTTAAAACTGTGTTTCAAATTAAAAGTGAAAAAAAAAAAATACAACACCAACAAAAACCCAAAGCCTCCCCTCCCCCAAGAGGAGCAACCTAAGCCAACTAGAAAAGTAAAAACAAGATTATTTTAATGACCTCAGAAGAAAAATGAACACTCCTACAGTGAAAGCAGTAATTCCCAATAGCAGTGCATCAATGCTCCTACAGTGAAAGTGATAATTTTCAATATTATTGCATCACTGCAAACTTCTCAGGCAAGTAGGACAGCAAATGTGTCCTATAAAAACACAGTCTCTCTGATCATTTAATATTTCTGCTTTGACAGTGTTTTAGCCTATCCAAGGCACACTGGAAACAGTGGCATTACCCAAAAATCTTCTTGTGGTCTGGGTTCTAGGATGTAACTGGAAAAAATATTTTTAAATGGTCATTTAATTGTTTCCATCTTAATTCTACGCATTTGGCAGCAGTCACGCTGATCACTTCATAGTTCCTTAAATGCAACGTAATCAGTTGTGCACTCCCTTTCCAGAAAGGCTCTTACAAAAATGAATGGAAGGAGATGAATTTGGGAAAAGAAACAGCTATTTTCAACGTTTGGTAGCAGGAGAAATACAGAACAAATCATTCACAGAGCTCTATCAGAAAGCCAAGAGGTTTTATAAATGAATTTGCCTCAAAAATTCCAATTGGTGCTGCCTAATTGACTGAGCCTTGAAATAAATCTGTGGGGAGCAGCAGGGCTCCCCAGCCCTTTGCCTGGTGGGCTGTGAGTCAGTGGCAGAGCTGGAGGAGCACAGGAGCCCCCAGGACACTGCAGCCCTGGCCTCAGGTAAATCAACCATTTTGCTTTTATTCCACACTTTCCTCACCTGCAGCTTTCCCAAGTGGAGCTGCCTGACAGCAAGTGCCAGTCAAGTGCTGGGGTCCACAGCACAGGACATGCACAAGACTGCACCTCCACTCACTGCAGATTCCCTTTCTTCTCTCCTCCCTCTCTGAGGATGGCTTGACAGACCAAGGTCTTTAAAAGACCTTTTAAGATCCCAAAAAACACGTGCCAGGCTAGCAGAAAAGGAACTTCTCTGCACAGAAACTGCACTTCCCAAAGATTGTAGAATGTGAAGAATCCATTTTAGCTTAAAAAAATAATTTTCCTTAAAAGGCAATGCAATTCTAGCCTAACCTGTCTTCCAACACAAGTTCAAGCAGGACAGTTACGAGCAAATAACAAGCAAAACCAGAGTACCAAGAGAAGAGTGTGCACAGCTAAATTCAAGACTGTGACCAAGCTGAGGCTCAAATATACTCAAGCAGGTTTGAGTGGCATGTCTTTAAATTATTCTCCAACAGGAAAAACCTCTGGTAAGGGTGGATTTCATCTATCACGAACACCTACCACCAACAGCCACAATGTGATAGCTGTGCTCCTCACTTGTGCCAGGCTGGTTAAGAAATAAGTACCTTATATATCCACTGATAACTGAGTTTTCCTTCATCTATGCCTTTGGGAACATTTCAGTACTTTGCCTGGCAGTGTATCACTGCTCTGAATTGTGTGTGGAAAAATGTTTGAAGCAAATTAAACAAGATGACTTGTGAGTAAAAGATCAAGTCAAAACACTGTAGAGATGAAAATCACTGAGCTGATGAGTGCAGTCTGTCTGTGACTGGGAAACTTTTAATGATGCCAGGAGAAAAGATTGACCATAGTAGACAAAGTTGCACTTGAGGTTTCTGTGACCAAAAAAAAATCAGTCTGTTTATTCCTGTGATTTATTATTTCTGTGATCACATGGCTCAAGGTGTTGCAAGCACATGGGGTCTTAGTGGAAGCCACAAAAGGTTGCCTATCTCGACAAAGTCCAGAATCAGCTTTACTTTTCTGAATCTGAGAAAAGTAAGGTGGAGAAAAGGAAAGGAAAAAAAAAATAAATTTTTTTTTGGCACTGTATTTGTGACTTGGCGTGTCTAAATCCTGGGAGTCCATTCCATTGTTTTTACTCATAGCATCTTTCTCTCTTGTTGGGAATCACTAAGAGTGATTTGGCATCTGTACCATACTAGTAAAACAATCCTAACTACTTACAATTAATGAATTGTGTAAGCTGCCAGTGAGTGATTTGAGGGGATGGAATAACAACCATAAGAACAATATGAATTCTGCATTGGCTGGCAGCATATGTCAGAGAAAGTGCTGCTTTATTTTTCTGACACTGAATTGGTTTAGTGTGGGAACTTTTAAATAAGTAGTGCTTTAAGAAAGTTTATCAGTTGCTTGAGCTGAAGCCTATGTCTAGGATGGCTTAATGTTAAAGCAAAAAGTCATATTGAGATCCAGCAAGGGAAAAGAGCATATTTTCAAATGGTGAAGCTTGTCCTTCTAGGAGAGAAAATGGTATTTCTAATTTTTATTATCAAGAGTTAACCCACACCAAGATATTTAAACAAAACAAGCTGGTTCAGTTGAGAACTGATAGGACAGTACTTCCTTTGCTTTGATTCTTTTATTCCTTGAGCATTCCTCCTCACATGGAAATCTTACAAAACACTTCTGTTTCCCTATGGAAAGAGGGCCAGTTTAGGGAGGGTTGATGTTCTGGGCAGTATATCCAAGATAACTATAGATGCTAGAGGAAAAGGGAAAAGAAAGAAAGCAGCCTCAGGAACAATAGGATTTAAAAAGCTGTTTAATTTGTGCCAAGCCGGATTTTTTTTTTTTTTTGGTTGTCATAGAAATGTGCCAGCCCGTGTCTCTCACAGATGAGCTCACTAAATGAATGGCTGTGCAGGATGAGTCTGGTTTCAATGAAGATGTTTATACTTGAAGAACACAGATGGACTTAAACCACAGCCCAGAATCTAAGCACCCCTGAGCTCCTGGGGGAGGGGAGTGATAGGAAATGAAATCTGGATTTTATAGCTCAGGCCTGCATCCGTCCTCCTTGATTTGGCTTTATGAGTTATTATGGGGAAGAAGGAGAGGAATATTATCTGCAGTAAAAAGGGTTTGTTTGTTGTTGCATGATGGGGGAAGATGGTTTTGTATTTGGCCCAACTCCATTGGGTTGGGAGGACTTTTCTGCCTTGATGTCTTGCATGGCCATCACAGCTGAGGTTAACTGGTAGCAGAGATGTTACTCTAAAGTACAGTCTTTAGCAGGTATTTCTTTCTGTTGCTTCCTTACTCCTGTACTTTCTGTACTCCTGTACTCTTACTCTTTGTCTTTTGAAATAAAATATTCTGAATGAGAGCTGAAAATTCTGTCTCCTGCACTGCAAGTGAAATGTTGTAAGGCAGGTTTGGTGGAAGTTTAGAAGTTGGTGTAAATGACTAGAAATGATAGAAGCAGCATCAGACCCCTGAAATACCAAAGAATTTCCAGATGACACGACTAATAATCTTCAGCGAGGTGTGTCATTGAGCACTGAACCAATGTAGTGCAGTCAACAGTGTGTGCTGTGTTGAATGGGGCAGCGCTCAGTGTGGGCAAAAACGTCCTTGCAGGATTTAGTCTCTGGATTGTTTGCTTTGCTTAATGAGCATAATTCTGTGAATTCTTCTTGCTTCCAAGAAGCCCATTAATTCTTGACTTTCGTCTACATTTGGCACTGTCAGAAGCTCTCAAAGGAGCTTAGGTGTAAAATGACAATAGCTACAGTATCTCCAGGGTTTTCAGGTATCCGAATGATTTGTTTATCTGCCTGTCTTGCCTTCCTTGGTTTTCTATTCCTGGAGCTGGGCTTCTGGAAATGATGCATGTTGCTGAATGCAGAATAGTCCTTGCTGTGCCAAAGCATGTACTTGGAAGAATGGGATACTATGTCCTCTTAATTGGTATAAATAATCAAGAGTATGGAATAAATGAAGTACTGGCTGACTTTTTTTAAAAAAATTTTGAAGTGTATTCCCGACAAGTGGCAGGTGGTATGTTTGGTAGGAGCTCAAGTCATGCAACTGAAACCACTGTGACCTCCTGGTGGAATTAGCTGGTAGAAAGACAGAAAGTGTCCAGCCCTAAGGTCTCGCTGATACTACCAAAAGTTTAGATAGCAGCAGCACATAAAGCCACAGGAAAAGGCATTTCCATTCCACTGATCAGCTCTGCTCAGCCAAAGACCAAATTAAAAGATATAAGATACAATCTTTACACTCAAAAATCCAATCAAGATGCAGGACTCTTGATTTTGGCTAATTTCTAGTCAAAAGAAATGCGTATCTTTTTTCTTTTTTTTAACAAGTAGCTATGTTCTGAAAACCGCGATATCACACACAGCAAGACTGATTTCCATAAGTGTAGCAGACTCTCTTCTCCAGTTTAAATCTGCAAATGGTGGGCTGCAGTGTCTATGTTCTGCTGCCTACACATGGCATCAGATCTACCCACTAGGAACACATTGGTGTCTGCAGGAGACAAGCACCCATCCATTCCAGAACAGGCCACACAGTATCATTGCATTTCCAGGTCTCTGCAGGGGTATCCTACACCACATCCTCTCTCTCTTGAATATAAAGATATGCTTCTACTGCTGTGGCCAATGCAATGGCTGCAGATGGTGATCAGTCACAAACGGGAACCACCCATCCTTCTGCTGCACTGCACTGAAGAACCCAGCAGCAAACAGCTCCCTCCTCATCTCCACTGCTCATATTTCTGGGCACTCAGAAATGCACATCTTTACACTTGGTCCCCACAGATGACAGATAATAGGGCAAGTGAAAATTCAAGCTACACAGCAACAGGTTTAATACAGGGCAAATATGATGGACAACACAGACGCCCTCGTTCTACAAAGGTCAAGATTTACTCGCAACCAGAGAGATCCTGGTTTTTTCCTGCACAGATGAGACTTTCAGTTCCCTGATGAGGAAATGAAGTGATGTGACATTAAGCAGCTCATGAATCTCTTCAATTAATGCATTCTGCACAACAGAGACTTCCAGGGAATTATTTGCAACCACAGCACTGCCTCATTCCCATTGCTGCGTCCCTGAGAATGAGTCACTTCAATTCCCATATTCCTGCTGCAGGCAGAGAGCTAAGGACTATTCCCTGCCTTTGTCAGGCAAATGGCTGGAATCAAACACTGCAACTACTTGCACAGAACTTTAATTAAGGCTACCTTATTTTCTGAAACTATGGGAGTACATTTACCATCAGCTCTCCACCCTTCATGCTGACTAGGGCTTATGCTACAGGAGGTAACATTTCCATCCCACCACCTTCAGGGAGCAACTGAATCATGTGCCAAACAACCATGCACAGGAGAGTAAAGAGGACAAACAGAGTTTTGAGATAGGTGGAATGCCTTACTGCCCTCCATGATATGATGGGTCAGGAAGATCAGCTTCATCTGCAACAGTGCTCTCCCAAGCCACCAAGCTCTTTATCACAATATCATTCCAATTTAAAAGAGATTTTGCCAATACTAAACTAGCTTGGAGAATATAGGGACATGACTGTGGCTGGTTTTACAATTTTAGGAATACTGCAATTCTAATTAAAAATAAAAAATACCCGGAAGAGACACAAAATTCGTGTTACAAGAGTTTTCAAAATTGAGAAAGCCTTTGCTGAATATAGCTAGTAGTTTGTGTTTCATGTGATTTGCAAACCAGAAACACTGGAATTTTAGGCCAGGAGGGTGTCATTGACTAATGGGGGTTCTCCCTTCCCTCTGGAGTGTAGGTTTATAGAAGAGTAAGATCATGTTCTCCAGGCAAGTTTATATGAAATGATTTATCTCTAGCCAGCTGCAGTCAGACATCTGCTTGTTTTTATTCCACTACAGAGAGATTCACACCCCCCCTTATCTCCAAAGGCAGCCAAGATTATATCCAATCGTAAAGAGAAACCTCCAGCAATTATCAAAACTAAAATTTAAGAAGTCAAGTAAATTACACAGAGGCCACAGATGCACCTAAGTCCCACATAAGACTGAAGAAGTCCTATTTAATGAACAGAGACTTTAGGGCAAAGACACCAACTCCATATCCTGTGGTTTATACACAGATATGCCCAAATACATGAAGGTATTTCTTTGTTTTGAGAATCCTTCACACATTCCACATGGGATCACACACACAGTCCTCATGTGGTCAAATAAAGTTTGTGAACCCATGCCTTTATAGCTTTTCCATATTAATCTGCACTCTGGGCATATATCCAATTAAAGCCTCATGTATAGATCACTAGGTTACTAACTGGCTTGCATACTGGGGGGAAGGGAAATAACAAGCTCATGACTGCACAATTTAACACTGCCTCTGCTTTCACTTTTACATGCACCAGTCTTTTTTAATCTAGTCTTACCATAAATAAAGAGTAATGACGCTTGCTGAGGAGCAGCTCGGGTCCCTGCATGCTGGAACACACAGTAGCTGATGCAGAATGCATTTACATTAAGCCTAACTCCAGTGCAAAGCAGACAAGGTCTTTTCATAAACACGTTACAAAAACAGGAAGCAAAGGGGGAAACTTCACAGTGTTTGGAAACAGCCTAGCATTGTTTGTACAAGTTTTTCTTACAATTCCAAAATAAAAAAACGGCTAACATGAAATCTGAGCACAGCAAGAGCCTCAGATCAGACACAAAGGTCTCAAGACAGCAGCACTCAGAAGATCTCCAGGTACAGACTGTACAGGCAAGAAGATGCAACGGGCAAGTTTGTTCTCTCATTTCTGCTAAGAAAATCTGACAAGTAAAGACACAACCTCCCGAACCCTTGACGTTAAACCCAGATAATGTTACACCGCATTACATCTTTATCTCAATTAAAGTGGGTATGATAAATGAAGAGGCATTAGGAAACACATAACCCACCACAAACGTAAACATTCCCTTCATTTTTTAACTGTGTTCAAAAGGGAAGGTACAATGGCACAGGCCTCACACACTGAGGGCTATCACTGCCCCATGTGAAGAAGCTGCAGTGTGGACAACATCCCTCTGGGATGAGTCAAAACGTTCCAGTCACAAGCAGCCACAGATTCAGAGACTTCCCTTTTCAGCTGGAGCACAGAGATCCATCTTATCCTCTAGGCTGAATCTGCTTTAATTCCTTCCTCCCATCACCTCCTTCCCTTCCCTTCCTCCTTCAAGCCCACTCAGGTTATGCTGTAGTACCATGAACACACAATGCATTGATAATGCAGATAGTCAGTGCTGCCTCAATCCCAACTCATCCCAGGTTTAAAACTGACCAACCCACACTCCAATCCACAGGCACAGAGCAACAGAGGACCTCTTTTTTGGGTAAGCACCACTAAGGGCTCAGTGCTTTCCCATGTCCATCTGTATGAGGGAGCAGCCTGATACACGGTCAACTCCCACAACAGATTATATGATTTCACCATATTAAAGTACATTAGTCAACCCAGGTCACCAAGAACATTTGAAATGACTTACAATAAATCAGGAGATTAATTTCAAGGGAGGCAGTGACATAGCACCAGAAGAAGCCTACTCTAGGGTTAGGAAAAAAGCCACTAGAAATATTTCTCGGTGTCAATAAATTTTTCACCATAAACACCACAGAAGGAAGACGTTGCAGTCTTCAAAGGAAATGCTGGGCTGCAAAGGGAAAGTGGTTACCTGCAAGGGGTATGTCAATATTTAACACCAAAGTGCATGTCCGGTCCTGCACATTTCATTTAATTTCAAGCTTTTCCAGCCTTATTTCCTGTTTCATTCACAGCAATCACAAAAGATGAATTAATTATCCAACCCTAGGAAATGTGTTTTCAGACGGACAAGACATGTTGACCATGTCCCTGCTTTCACCTTCAGTAACAAAGTTCTGTGCCAACACAAGTTTTACACTTGCTTCAATGTCCACATTATCTGATTGCAAAGTAGATGGGATTTTTGATGCCAAGACTCCACACAAACCATCTCCTCCTCTGGGAGAGGAAGAGCCTGTTCCATGGCTCTGGATGTCAGGCTACTTTTAGTTAAAAATTAAAAATCCTTCCTCAAAAGCCACCATAATAACATTGACAAAAAAGACAAGGAAAAAAACCTCCCCCCCTCCCTTCCCAAAAAAAAAAAAAAAAAAAAAAANAAAAAGCACAACCCACCACAAAGAAAGGAAAAACCTGGAGGATCGGAAAGAACCATGAAGAGTTGAAAGAAAAAGTAATGCTGAATAATTTGTACTTGCATATCTTTCATCAGCACTCTTCACTTCCATATAGGGGCTGCATTTCATAACAAACATGATAGGAAATACTACTTCAAGCCCTTATTACACAGCTGGAGTGGATATTCCTTTAGCAAGGAATATCTGAAGAAATACCAGTGTTCCTGCATTGAAAGAATAAGATGAAGCTCCTTTTCCAATTCAATAATTGTGCTACTATAATCTGTTTACTAAAGGCAGAAGTTTACAGCAATTGCACAGATTTTCTTCTGGTTTAAACAATGACTGAATGACATCTGTGACATGATGCTGTTTTCTCTTCCTCCAGACACCCAAATAAACCTCTCTGTTCTACGTTCCTGTGAACAAGGAACACAACTGCTTCACTGAACATGATTAATCTTCCACAAGGAAGGTACTCAAACTACAGGCATTTCACCCCTGAGGAGGAAGACAAGGACACAGATGGATCTCATTCAACACAGTCCAGCGAAGGAGATGGAAATCTCTGCTGCAAAAGTAAATGCTGTTCTTCAAGAATCACTGGGCCTTTCACAGCTTCGTTCCCCTCCTTCCACCTTCTTTCTCAAAGCCAGGATACTGAGCAAACTGTTGAGATGACAGAACACCACAGCAATCATGAGAGTGTTGTGGAGCCAGAGCTTTCGAGGCAGGCACACGCTCACGACTCTCCATCACCCACATTCAGGGCCCTGCCTGGCGTCAACAGACAAGGCAAAAAAACCCTCCTCGTGCAAACACCCCCTTCACGCTGCCAGGAACAAGGTAACACTCAGACCCCCAGCAACAGTAACTGCACGGCCAGCAGAAAAAAAGATCTACAGAACTGCATTATCTTATACCACTGGCTCACAGATCCTCTATTTAAGAGTCCACATGAAGTTCTACTTTCAGTTTCCTACCTTCTTACTGCTTACATTGTACCAGAGGGAAACATGGCGTTTTAAGATGCCTCTCCAATCATATTCTTCTCAAGGGATTCCTAAATTTATGAGCTCAACCTCAAGAAGTTTGCATAGTAGTAAATCCAAGGTTTGAGAAGGGAGAACTGCCAATCTTTTCACAGAAAAGAATTGCAGCACCCTGCTTCTTTAACAATTCTGCAAGCTCATTCTCATCCCGAAAATTTCAGTGCAGTCAAGGTTTCCCTGACTTACTCTTTATTTCTGAATTCAGTCTTAACAGCCTCTGAAGCAAGAGCAAAGTGGTAGGTTGTCAGGAGTGACTATTAGGAGAATACACAAAGCACACACGCTGCAGAAAGCAAAGACTCGAACTGATTGGCACCTGGCTCCTCGGCAGATATTTTCTTTGCAGGAAGATTGAAGGGTAGTAAGAAGAGCACGACACTCTGGGCCACGTTCTGCTGTCAGTCACTCTCCCACGCTTCCACTGATTTTTAATGACATTTACAACCATTAAGAAAATGAATAGCCATCAAAATCAGGAGGGAAGATGCAGCCTAGCAGACAAAGCAAAGGAAAATAATTTCTGCTCCAGCTTCCAGCAGTGATTTATCAGGACCATTAGGGTAAGGCACTACTGATCCTTGGTGTCCAACCTGAACCATAGATGAACACACCAAATAAGAAGGAAATACAAACTAAGCATGAACCAACAATGGCAAACATGTCTGATCTACATTTAAGTGACTCTTTGTTTTCCCACATACAAAAATACTGACCATAAAGCACTTGGTGAAGCACAGTGAAGTTTAAACCCAAGGATTACTAGAATGAAGATATTACACTGCCATCCAAAAATCATTTTTTCCCTGTTTTAAAGGCCAAAAATAATCCCTCTTCTTTTTTGTTCACAGGTCAAACAGACATTCATGTTTATGGAAAAAACCTACACACCCTTAGTGTTTTGATTAAGAAGTTGGAGTCCACTTGGCAAGTTTCAAAATCTTTTTTTTAAAAGCAGTCTCCACTTTACTATTAATATTGCCCATCCCTGGAAATGGGTAACAAAGCCATTCAGCTTTATTCTAGACAGAAGAAACAGCCTGCTTACAATACTCACTAGTTTTATTACAGTAGAAAACAAGAAACTCTTGTGGTACAACAGAATCCCACTACAGCAGGAACCAGCCATGGTAAGAGGACCCTGCCAATCCCAAACATTTATATTCAAATAGCCAAAACAGACAAAGACTGGGAAGAAAAAAGAAAAAAAAAAAAGCAATAGCACAGCTTCACCACTGAGAAATACCTGCTCAGTATTCTTTGAAATGTACTGCAGGGAACTGAACCATGGGGTATCTTTAGGAAATTTAAGGGAAAAAAAAAAAGGTGTTATTTTAAAAATGTTGCAACTGTCTCGTTGCAAATGCAAATACCAAATGTTGCTCAGTTGATGTTAATTGTCCACACACAAATAAAAAATTAGGCCACTTTTTTGTTTACAAAATTCTTGCCTTACCTTTGGGCTTCCATCATCAGAAATCTCATCCATAAAATACACATGGACATTCACACACTTCCAAAATATGTACAACTTATTTCTGAGAAAAAAATACTATTTCTGATTCTCATCTGCTAATACAGTTTCTCTTTAGGTCTAAAAAAACACTATGCAAAATATAAATGTGAAAGAATTGTATTCAGGAATACAACTATCTATTCTCAACAAAAAACTCTGATTTAGCTTAATCTCAGCTTTCTTCAGGCAACACTTACGGTATCACATCTTTGAAAACAAAATCTTATAAATCCATTTCTGTGTGCTAATAAGGTTGGAGTTTTAAATTTTTCAATAGGAGAAAATATTTCATTTTATTTAGCCTTTTTTAAAGCATTAGAAGTCCAAGAAAGAAAAGCTCTTTAGTGACAGCGCCAAGCATTCAACATTCCCATTCTTAATATCAAGAAATTAGTGATCTGGAGTTTAAGAACCATTAGACATCCATGTTTTAGTCATCTTTTTTGAAGTCCTGGTAATTACTCTTTTAATCAATGAAAGCAATTATTCCTTTTAAATTTTTCATCCAGTGAGAAAATCACGCAAACCCTCAGCCACAGGAAAAAGAGCTTAAGGGAAGCTGCAGCACACTTTGAAAAGTGCAAGAGCTCTTACCTCTGCAACAAGCTGATATTCTGAGCAGACATGGGAGAGAGGTGCTCCAAGGGCCCAAAAGAGCCTTACTCCATTTTAAACCTCTCACTCTGCCACAGCCTCAGAAGTGAGTATGACCAAAGGTGCAAATATCAAGCAAGGTAACAGCAGAAGCAGCAGCACCATCTTCCTACGCCTTAAAGGAATTAGGAGCAGTTGCCCTGTAGAGGACCCACTGTCCTGCAAACTTCAGCCACAACCACATACCACAGCAGCATTTCAGCAAATTTCAAGACCAAATGGGGGAAAAGAGAGCTACTTGCAGCAAGCAGCATTTTTTTCTTAATACAACTCTATTGTCTGAGGAAGGGAGACAGGACAGAGCTGGCACATGCCTCACAGAGCAGCAGTGATGGCTGGAGGATTCTGAGTGAGGTCTTCCCCATAGACAAATGCCACAAACTCACTCCCCACTAGGACATGTCTAAATGTTGTCATAAAACGGGTGAAAGAGCAACAGCTTCTATACCAGTTCTGCCCAACAGGGAATTTTCCAGCAACACTCTCACTCATGGAAGAGCCATTCCAGCCACTGCAGGTCACTCAGCACCTTGAGATCAGCCAAGCAGAGGGAGAAAATCAGGCTCTGAGAGCTGTACAAGGGTGAGAGTGGTGTCAGCCATGTCCCCCAGCCAGCAGCCAAGTGCGAGCTGCACGGTGATCCCTCGCTGAACCTTCCTGGCTCTCTGAACAGCACATCCTGCCATTCACGTTACAGGCAATGAATGGTAATCCCTCTCCTCAAATTACCCTCCTGATTTCAACAGAGCGAGACCAAGAATGTACGTGACTGAGTGTACTTCCAGTTCAGATTTAAGTAATTGCAACTTGACGAGTTTCTTGAGCTCAGTTAGTAATGGCACACATCTAGCAGAAACACTCGAATCCAGAAAAAACATGTGCCTTTTTGTTAAGTTTCTCAAAAATAAAGGAAAAATACTTAATATTCTTTAGAAGCTTACTAAAAACTTTGATTACAGCAGAAGAACATAGCCTCCACCTCGTGCTCTGGACACCACAGTCTGTGACCTGGCAGGTTACCTGCTTTTATTTCCCACTCTACTGGCCCTGTCCCATCAGTCATGGGACAGCCCAAAGGGCAAAGTGAACAAATCACTTCAAGTACTGGAAATGGCAGTACTGGTAACAACAAATGTCCACAAATCCTGGAACATGAGTCCCCTCTTCCAAAACCTAGAGAGTATTTTTAAATTCTCCTTATTTTTAAGCCTAGGAAGTAAAGGCATTTTAACTTAGCATCTGGTTCTGACTTCTTCATGTTTTCCTCCACAACCACAAGAGCTACAACTTCACTCATCACTGACGTGATCAGCTATAATGTATGCTTTTCAATTGTCTTTTCCCTTTCCTGGTGTTGTCCCTGCATTCTTAAATATTGTGCAAAACAGGAAAATTTTACGCAATGATTTAATAATACATTTTTTTTGGCACCAATTCCAGCCTGCCATGTTTCCCGCTCTCTTCTTCCTCAACAGTCT
Source organism: Cyanoderma ruficeps (assembly GCA_008694505.1). NCBI lineage: Eukaryota > Metazoa > Chordata > Aves > Passeriformes > Timaliidae > Cyanoderma > Cyanoderma ruficeps. Next base: position 4,543,859 of record VZDJ01000049.1, read on the forward strand.
GGCAGACTACGCACTGAAGCACATCAGCTCCCTGATCCAGTTAAAAGACAGACAACAAATCTGCAAAAGGTTCAAACAGAGGGAGTGTTCCCCAGCCAGCTCACAGAGATTTTTCTCAACCTGACCCTGCAAACTGTTAAGCGCTTACAAAAGATGGATTGACAGGGAATGGCACAGATGCAGAAATGAACGGCACAGGCCAGGGCTGACTCAGCCAGCACTGCTGCCAATGACACTGCATCGGCAGATGGTGCAAAAAAAAGTTATTTTATTGAGTGCACATATATGCACAAGCTCTCTGAATGGATTATACGTGCTGAAGCATCAATCACCTTCAAACACCTGGCTGTTTGTGGAATCAAGCACCACGTTATCTACGAGCACACAGAACAAACCTGATGCAGCTAGGACTGCTCAAAACACCAATAAACAAGCCACAATCTACCCATACAACCCACAATCTAATTACTTCTAAAAACTCCAAAAGGCTTGAACTATTTGAGGCAGGTCTCATCTCTCATAAATCCTATACGAGGAGATGAGTAAAACCCTATTAGGTCAGCCATGCTTATTAACATGGAAGGAAATTGTATCATGTTAAACTCATCTGTTACCTAAGAACTTCCAAAGTACCAACAAATTATATGCAATAAATTGAACAGTTACAAAAAATCATTCTTTTCTATGTACTAAACCTACCACCTTTTTCCACCAAAAAAGGCCTCTCAGGGCACACAGCTGTGTGAATGATTGTGGTGGGACCAAGGCTTCAGCCTCTGCTTTCCCACAGCTGCTAACAAATCAAACCTACCCTTCTACACCGGAACACCGATGCAGATGGGACGCTCAGCATAGCCTCCCACCCCCGAAAAACCAAATGTTGTTGAGTTTCACAGAACCATAAAGGGGTTTGGGTTGGAAGGGACCTTTAAGGATCCTCTTGTTCCACTCCATGTCATGGGAGGGGACACCTTCCACTATCCCAGGTTGCTCCAAGCTCTGTCCAACCTGACCTTAGACGTTGCCAGGGATTGGGCAGTCACAGCTTCTCTGGGCTGAACATCCATTCCTAGAAGGACTACACCCCACCTTGGATGATCTATCAGACTCTTCCCATCACTATTACAATCACAGTTATAATGTTCCACCAGAAAAAAAAAAAAATAAAGTATTATCTCAGAGCTCCACAAAGGTCCAGCCCTGTGAGGTGTGAGGGATGCTGGGCTCTTCCAAGCCCTGCTCTGATGCAGGATCAGGTCCCACGGAGGACCAGAAGCAATTTACAGTCTCTCCCATGGGGACTATTACCACCACATAGTTACTAGCACCACATCTTTGCTCCCCAGCCAAAACGAAAAATGAGGCACAAGTATTTCTGAGTATCCTTTTTATTTATGTTCCTGAACATGTAAAATTTACTGGCTGGGTGTTAACACTAATAGCCTTGAGAGCTTTCACTCTGTCAATGAATATGGCTTCTGTTTTCATATTTTATATAAGCTCTGTGACATATAAACACATACCTTAACACTACTGACTTATAAATATGCTTTTTAACCACTGCAGGAACTATATATGCAAAGGTATGTTTGATAGCCATTAAACAACTTTAAAGAAATATCGTTTTAGGTTTTCTTATGTCAAACTATTAACTAATATAGCAATAAAATAAGTTTGTTACAGCAGAGCAATATTCCATTAAATCACCAGGTCCTCAGAAAAATTTGGGGGTTGTTAACGCAGGCACACACCTGCCCTCCCTTGTGAAAGAGAATCTCAATTTCATCAGTACAGATAACATGGAGAATTTTGTTTTCAGTTTGCAGAGAATTCTAAATCGTCGTGGCTTTTATGCAAATTATGACATTCAGGGCTCTTTCTGATGCACCTGAACCAAATACCTGGGAGACAGCAACAACCCAGAACAAGCAAATACACATACACCCAAAACCTACAGGTACCACTTCTCATCAAATAGAAGCCAACATCTGCAACAGTAAACCATGAGAAATATTGAATCTAAATAGTAATTCATCCTTCCATTATTATGACAAATCAAAAAATTAATCTTAAATTGTTTTGTTATTTATGGGTTCATACTTATTTATATATGTAATATACATGTATATTGGCAGACACACCAATCTAGTTTAAAGTCACCTTTGAAGAGTCTCATCAACAGTGCAGGACTTAAAGACAGCACTTGGTTTACTGAACAGACTGTTTATTTTTATTTTTATTATTAAAAAATCATATTAATGCTATTCGCAATCTGGATAATACTGCAATATTCCTTTTTCAGGAAAGCTTTAAAAAATTCTTCTTGTAAGATTGTTTTGAAACTTTTGAGCTCTGCGTAATACTTCCCACTTGAGCTAATTGTTTTTAAAGGGAAATTTAATTTTTAAAAGTGTGTTTTTCTAACTAATGGGAATCTGTGCTAAAGTAAACAATGAGTCCAGCTTGATAGAAATTTTTGCTCTATCTTTACCAAAACAAGGAAGGAAAGACATGTAATAGCATGCTGAAACACATGCAGTAGCAGAATTGTTGAATTTTAAAAAACAATTAGAAGACAATTTTCTACTCCACTTCTGTTTGAAACAGATCATCCTGCCCTGCCTCATTTAATATTAATTAGGTATGTTCTTGTCTCTAGAAGAAAACATAAATGCAGTTCCCTAATCCACTTACATTCTTGTTTCAAATGCATTTACCATTAGCCAGCCTGTCAATAAACTGTTGTCCTCACACATCAAGTCTGGACAGAAAAATGTTTAAAAGAAGCTCAAGTCTTTCCAGGATTGTCACCAGCTTTGAACAAAACATTTACATCACACCCAGCCCACCTGCCACGGCAAATCTGACAAATGTGAAATGGGCACGAAAAGCCAGTTTCCACCTCCTTGAGGGATATTAATGAGTAACTTCATGGTCTCAATAAAGCCTTATCTTTCCAGATGGGAATTAGAGAGGTCATCCCTAGCCAGAGACAATGAATCACTTATTTGTTCTTTCCTTGTCTGCTGCACATACATATGTATCACAAGTCTTCCCTGCAACCCAGGACTTTAAAACTCATCGTCCTCAACATCTACTCCTTGTTGGTGCAAGGGAAAGAATGAAAGACAAAAGCAAGGCAGAGACATGGAAGAGACAATGCAGAAGGATATTGAAGACACAGAACAGTCACCTATGTTTAAACTACTGAAAATCAAATTTTACATTTCTCTTGAAGAAAGGGTTACTCCTAACCCCACCCTGCCCCTCCCAAAAAAGAAAAAAAACAACAACCCATGTAAGAAATATTAAATTGGACCTTATTTCTGTATTTGTTTCTACTATCACTGCCCCTCATGCTGTGCAAGGACAGATCTCACTGGTGAAAAAAAAATTAGTAAGGGTGCAACATTTGAGTTTGGTAGGTGTTTATAAAATAAACATTATTCCTCCCATGGGGGAGAAAGTCAAATTCATCCCCAGGCAAGCTGCTGTTCTGACAAACAAAGTTTCTAAGTGTCAAAATTTCCTACTGGGACTTTAGCATTTACAGTAACAAAACAAAACAGAAAAAAAGCTACAGATCTGCATTCACTTTCTCCTAAAACCTCTCTTAACCAGAACGAAACCCTGGACATGATGCGAGTGAAACTGTCATGGTGACACTTTGGTATATTTCAGCAATTCTTTGAGAAATAAGAATGTGATGCAAACAGTGGAAACACACATAAATCAGATGAAGTCCTAACACCTACAGTTATGGGACCGTCCACAAGTTAATACCTTTCCACATTTGTTAACCGGGTGCACATACTAATTCAGAATACACTTATTTTATTTTTATTATTATTATTTAATTAACATGGACTTATTTTATTTGAAACAGTCACTTGTCATAATGTCAAAAAATGCACTTCATAGAGAAGATTATTTTTTTCCTCCCTGAATTTTGCTTAAACAAGATGGCCTAACAGTTGCTCCATTGCATTCTTGCATAGCACTTCTGCTACCAAAAACTATCTTGTCAGCACAAAAATTGTAGCTGCCTAAATAAACAACAAAACTGGTTATCGCTCAAAAAAATGTAGGTAGAGTCTCATTATTCGGACTTATACATGTGGGCACATACGATGTCTATTCATGGAATAAACTATAGATGAATAATCCATACACAAACTAATGCTAACTTCTATAATGCAGCCCAGGGACTGACAAGTAAGAGCTTGCGGGGAGAATTTAATTCAAATATATGTCTCAAGTGACAATAAAAAGGATATAAAGTGCTTAGAATCAACAAATAACTTAGCCTCCGTACTCAGGGACATAATTTGCCAGATCTGGATTTAGCTGTCATTACAACTTTTGCTTTCAAATGCAAAACAAAGTGATGTTATTTTCCCGTTCAATTTTATTCGTGTTATATAGAATGCAGTAAAACTCGTCATGCCAGAGGATTTGCAAAGGGATGATGTGAAGGTTAATTACTGGCTGCTCATAAAGCATCCTGCCTGTCGAAAGCCCCACGTGTAAAAATGACCTTGTTATCAAAGCTGTTGAGTGCTCCTAACGCTCACTTTCAATGGACAGAATGGATAATTTTCTACAGCTCTTGAAAGCCAAATTAGTTGCATTCAAATACCTTCCTCCAGTTTGAGGAGGTTTTGGCCTTGTGCCTGTACCCCATTTCTGTAGGGGGTGGGGGCTAAACTACCACGGATTTTGCTTAAATCACATCTTTCCAGCTCAAAATGAAAAAGGCCAAAACGCAGGTATCATAGAACCAAGGTCTGAAAGATACCTGCCAAACCTAACCACACAGGCAACAAGTGAATGCAGATCTTATCCCTGTGCCCTAATTACCCCCCGGAAACCAAAGACACTGCTTGAAACAATAAAGCCCAGATATTTCTGTGAACAACTATATTTGCAGGGTGAGTTAGCACTGGGAAAAAATGATAAGGCACAAGACTAAGCACGAAGAGCAGTGCTCAACAAAATGGAGCCTGCAATGCTACGCACAATGCTTTAGTATATTCTTGCTATTTATACGCATAAAATAATTAGGAATGAGAACACCTCAACATTAATTAAAGCACAGCCCCATAGGACTTCAGAAATCTTTTCAGAGATGGTTTCTCTGGTGACAGCTTTGCCAGCGAGCAGAGTTTGATGTGTCCTGTAAAAATACAACTTCATGCCTGGTATTGCCACATTGCAGAGAACAACATCTGAAGCGTGATCATGCCTCTCTCTACCCATCTCCTCCTCCTCGGCTTAGAAATAATCAGCTATGGGTACTGCCAGGAAAATGCCTCATCCCCACTAATATTCAACTCCCCCTCTACAATGATGGTATCTTAACAAAACGAAGAACTGCAAAAACTCCTCGTGTCTTTCAGGAGCTTTCTTCCAGCAGCGCTCGACCAAATCTTCCATCTCCATTTAGGCAATAGTTCTATCAAAGAAAGAAAATATTCCCTTGGAAACATCCTCAAGAGCCCAGTGGAAACGGCAAGCAGAGATGTCATTGTGGCACAAAAAAACAGCTCTGTGAGAACAGGCAGCTGGCCTACCTGAAGGTTAAAGTAGCTCCCACTGAAAACCTGCTCTGAATACTTCATGATGCAGGAGAGACATTTACACACACTATGCCTGTGTACCAAGGTGTGAAAAAACCCAACCTCCGAGCACAGCACAGGCTGGATGAAATCCATTGAAATACACCATTAACAGAAATCTACACAAAAGCCAATCCACTCTCTCGTATCAGTGTCCTATAGGAAGGCCAGAATGAAGCCATTGAGAAAAATGAGACATTTACATATAAATCGAAAAAAGACAAGATCCAAGTCCCGACTGATTATAGATCAGTGTAAAACATGCTTTGTTAATCGTTTATTAGATAAAATCTGTGTAATCACTCTATATACTCCACAAATATTCAAATATTTGCCACAAAATTTTAAGTTGTATATGAAAATAGAAACCATCTTTTTCAAGACTGTATCCGTCTATTGTACACCTTCTGAAACGCTGATATCACCACCTCGCATTTTTCTCTTGCATCATTTTCCAGCAGGAAGAGAAACCCTGAAGGAATCTCCATATTTTCCAATCACATTGCCTGTATCTGGGCAGGTTATGTGACCGCCAAGTCAGAGCCCCCAGAGCAGGCCTGAACCACAGCAAAGTCGGCGCACAACCCGAGCCTTCTCCCTCGAATTAAAAGCATCCTCCACCTCCCTCACCTCCAACTTGGCAAATGTGCCAGCAGGTATCCGCCGACTTTGGTTTCGGATAGAAAGGGCTGATTATGGTGACTGTGTGTCGGGTCATGTTGAGAGAGAATGATTTTTTTTTTTTATTTTTTTAAAAAAGGAAAAAATATTCAACAACAATAATAACAGTAACAGTAGCCTTGCTCGGAAAATAATAATAATAAGAAGAAAGCAACACCGAAACTGCAAAAATAAACATCCATAGAATTACGAACAAGGGAAAAAAAAAATCCTTTCAGGATCTTCGCCGGCATTCCGGGACCCAGTGGAGCCGATCCTCCCCTCGCCCAGCGGCGGCCTCGGGGGTCCCCCGCAGGTCCGGCCGGCCGGGGACAGAGGGCGCGGGCATCCCCCGGCCCCCGCGGATGCCCCGCGGCCGCTCCGTGTCCAACCCCGCGGCGGGGCCGCTGCACCCGGCCGGGCTCTTACCGTGGCCGATGCGACGCTGTTGTCCGCCAGGGTCAAGTGGTGCGGCTCCCACCGCCGCAGGAACTTGGAGGTGAGGATCTTGCTGAGAAACGTCCGGGGGTGCCGGATGACACACACCTGGATGTCCCCCTCTTGCAGCAGCTTGTACCTCATGCCGTTGCAGTGGAGCAGGGCTCTCCGGCACGGCGCGGCACCCATTTTATTCCCCTCGGGAGCGGACATCTCGCCCAGCAGCGGCTTGCTCTCCTCGGGCTGCCTGCGGTCGCTGCCCCCGCCGGAGCCGCCGGTGCGATCCATGGTAGCCCCGCGGGCCGGGTCGGGGGTGGCGCTCGGCCGCCCGCGGGGACCGGTCTCTACGGTAGGTAGAGACGGGTACAACCAAACAAAATAAAATTCAAAATAAAAACTATAACAAAAAAAATAAAAATCCAACNAAAAAAAAATGCACGCTGAAGAGGGGGAAAAAAAAAAACCAAAAAATCCAACAAAATCTGTCGGGGAAGATGGGGGTAGAGACTGAGCCGCACCGAGGGGAGAAGGGGAAAAGGGAAGCGATAAAATCCTTATTCAAACTTCCCAATCCGCCCCCGGCGGGTCACAGCGCCGCGTCCATGCTGCCGGGCGGGCGCCGGCCGAGAGGAGGGTCGGCTCCCGCGGGGGCGGCGGACAAAAGCCGGCGGTGGTGGCGGCGGTGGCGGCGCGGGGGGCTCCTGACGGCGGCGGCGGGGGCTGCGGGGCGTCCGGCCGCGGCTCCTTCCTTCCCCCCGGGGCGTGTGCGCGGGAGCGTGCGGCGGCGCGCGTGCATGTATGTGGGTGCGGGTGCGCGCCCGTGGGAGCGGGCGTGAGCGCGTGTGTGTGAGTGTGCCTGCCTCTGTGTGTGCGTGTCTGTGTGTGCGGGTCCCCACGCGCGCCGCCGCCGCGGCAGGAGGAGGAGGCGGCGGGAGCGGCGGGCGCTGCCGACACAGCCCCTCTGCCGGAGCGGATCCGCGCGCCGCGATTGGCCCCGCCGCCGTCACGTGCCGCCCTGCCTGACGTCAATGGCCGCGGAGCAGCTCCGGGCAGCGGCGGCCCCGGGAGGTGCGCGGGAAGCGCCGCGCCCCTCGCAGAGCCCCGGCATGGTTCGGGCTGGAAAAGACCTCTGAGATCATCGGGTCCGACCTGAGACTGAACACCACCTCGTCAGCCGGACCGCGGCAGCGAGTGCCGTGTCCCGTCTTTGCCTTAAACACCTCCAGGGACGGTGATTCCAGCACCTCCCTGGGCAGCCCCTTCCGATGTCTAATCGCCCTTTTTGTGCAGAAATCCCTCCGAACGTCCAACCCTAGCGCGGCTCATCGAGGCATGAGGCTGGGCAGGGCTGGAGGTGTGCGGGCGCCGCCAGGGCCCTCCACCATGAGGGGAACCCCCAGGTGGAACCTGAGGGGAGACTCAGTGCGGTCGGTGTCCCCGGTCCGTGTCCCCTTCTCGCAGCCCCCGGGCAGGGCGCAGGGGCTGTGACCGCGTCTCCTTGTAAGTGACAAATCGTCGCAGGTTGAGTTTGGAGCATCCTCACTCCAGCGTTAAGCTCTTGTACAACACCTGCAGAGAAGGGCCAAGGAAGCCTGTGCCAGGCTGCTGGCAGTTCAGCAGGGGTACTCCCTTTCTTCTGGCTTTATGGGGAAACTGGGAACGACTGTGCTCCCCAATGCACCAGCCCTTGGAAACCTAGGGAGAGCAGCACCTTCTCACACTGTGCTGAGCAGGGTGTCGAGTGTCCTCTGATCGTCGGCAAAGCAGCACAATCGTTTACCAAAAAAAAAAAAAAAGAAAGCAATGAAAAAACCAACTCCCTTCAAAGCCCTCTAAACTGCTTAACAGCAGAGGGATGCTGTGTGCAATATGGATGCCATGCCCAGAGAAATGCTACCATCGATACTTGGCTTTTTTCTCAGTCGTAGAACTCAGACCTTTTTTCCAATTTCCTCATTTGCACAACCAGGTTAGGACCAATTGAAGAAAATTCAATTTATGTAATACATGCACATGCCACTGAACTGTGGGACCCCTCACAATGCTTATTACCAAGGTCCAGAATTTAAAAGGAACTTACAGGGCTGTTTTAGATCGTGCTTGCAACATATTCAGAGAAAGTATAAACCTTTACACTTGAAATACTTGGGAGTGTAAGCTCACCTCTGATTGAGGGAGGTTGGGAGAGGGTCTGCTCTGAGGTGAGCCGATTATCCCAGAATGTGTGCCTTGGTTTCTGGTGGCATCTCCCCGTGCAATAGTTCCTGGATAGGTCACCATGCCGAGAGAGGTGCCAGCAGTTGCGGGCAGCGTCACCAGCCCACCGCAGAGAAAGCTCTTTCATCTGATCTATTTGCATCACGAGTCACACAGAGATTAGCTGTTGGAGAGGCAAGCTGCTACTGGAAAGGTTTGGGAACCTTTGCCATAAAACCTTTTGTAGTGGCTGCTGTCAAAGACAATACATGACCCGCTGGACCACAATTACAGCGAGCATGTCCATCACGTGTGTTGTTACGGAGCTGTTCTGTTGAAATAGGCTTGCATTTGACAGAATTGCTGTCTAAACACCTTCTGAAAGGAAGGGTTTTTTAACCTATCAATTACTAGCAAATTTGAGGGATACTTTTGTAGCATGTCAGCATCAAAATTATTTATAAAAAACAAGGAAGTCTCCAGAGTACTCCCAAGTACCAGTTAATGCAGAATTATGGAACTTGGCAAAGGATAGAAGAAAGCCACTCATTTAATGACATAAATAATACAACCAACAGGAAGACAAAAATCTCTTTTATAGAGGTTCAAATTGTCAGTATCTCATAGTCCTGGTTATCACTTACCTCCTGAACTTCAACAAAGTGAGTGGTCATTGTGCAATAAACATTACAGGCAGTTCCCACAGAGCTTTGGACACCATATATTGCAAGGGGTGAGTGATGCAGGGATTTACCCTGAAACAAACCCAGATCTACTCATACCTATGAATATGGATGGGATTGCAATAAAAATAATAAGAAAAAATACTTGCAAACCAAAGTAGAAAGGGACAGCTTGGTTTAGATGCATGTTTTTGCTGCAGGAACTGCCTGTTTCCAGGAGTTCATAGGGTACCTGGTACAAGGAATATCTCTTTGATTTGAGGCACTGTTGTGGTACAAATGATAATCATGTCGATAGTAGGATAATTCACATACACTCACCTGCACCAACACTTCACTCAGAAATAAAACCAGTGGGACTATTCCAGCGAAAGCCTGTGCAAATGAGCCACCTGCTCAAACCACTGCTTTAAATCTACCACAGTTGTCCTCACTGAGAGCTCCTCGACAACAAGAGGATGTTATGTAAGAGTCTGGTGTCCTTAAGTGAATTTTCTGGCAAATTAGAGCAGTTGTTTTCCACTTGTGTTGGATGGAACGCAGCAAAAAAATCAAGGCTGGTCTATAGCGATCAACCCATGAGTTACCTGAAAGGATGCAAGTCTGCAAATCCACCATTCCAAAGTGTTGAAATCCACTGAGACACTGCAAAAGCCACTCCTAGCAACACCTGTTAAGGACAGAGGTCCAAATCCTCAGATGTGCTGTGTATTTGCAGCTCCCCCTGAATCCTCACTCTCAGGCTGCAGGTGTTCTTCTCTCTGAAGTAAACTCAGCAGAGCACGATAAGATCAAGGCATGAAATCTCGCATTGCCTGCCAGAACAGGGCAACCCAAAACCCTGTCTAGACAAGTGAAATTGAAACAGGCTGCTGGCTGCCCAGCTCGCCAAAATGCACATTAGCCAGCCAACCTGCAATAAATAGCCAGTGTGTGACCCAGGGCTGAATACATTAAAATTAACACCCTTCCTCATATTTCCTATTAATTATAGCAAACAGAAGTTGGATCGGTTGCAATCCCGGCTTTTTTGTTCTTCCAGACTTCCTCTTCTGGCTCCATGGAGCACAACAGACATCTCAGGTATACATGCTTGGCAGTATTTCAAGGTGGTGTTTGGGGAATTGCTGCATGTTTTCTTTTTTCCCCTCAAATGAACAAATCCAACCAGAAATTTATCATGAGTATGAGACAATCATTCATTTAAATAATAAACACCAAGCAAAAATTCACAATAAAAAGCACATCAGTGAAAATATACCTCCAGCTACTCACAACGTGCTTCTGGGCATGATACCAGTTTTGAATAATTCAAGAATTTGTGAGGTTTGGTATGAAATACTTTATTTCTGTGCTACAAGAGAAACGCAACCTCTGAAAGTGAAAATTGAATAGTTTATTGTTGTTGTATTGTGTAATTGTGTTATTATTACTATTGTAATAATAGTTTATTATTATTGTTGATACTACTACCAAGTAGAAGCTCCTTTAAGGCAGGACCTCTAGGTACAGGTCAAATTTGAAGAGGAAAGGAGATAGAGATTGTTCTACTCTGCAGAAATATCAGTGCAACTGGACTAAAACTAAAATGTGGGGCTGGCAGGGAAGTGAGCAGAGGTAAAGATGTTTTCTCCAGAAGAGAGGACATTGACAGAAGGGCAATTCAGACCCACCTGCCAGTTCTGTACCCTACTCCTGGACTCTGCCCTTTCATTTGCACTTCTTTGTATCTTGCCCTCTTTTTATTATTCACTGCCATTTCATAATAGGCTTTGTAAACAGAAGCATCGCTTCCTGAAAGACACTGTAGCCTGGAAACCTGGGATATACCCACCATGGCTACACCCACTGCAGTTAAACCTACCAGTTTAAAGCAGATAAGACTTCTGGGTCAGCAACAGATTTTTTTTTCCCCTTTTCCAAAACCAATTCAGTTGTGACATTTGTTATTCAGAATATTCATCTGCACACTTGTATGTCTGTAAAACCAGGAAAGAGCATTAACACAATCACTTGCAAAACCTGGGATTCCAGTCTTAAGAAAAAAACAGCCATTTTTTATACATTACCAGCATTAGGTCTCTTGGAGATCTACACTCAGTTCCATCAGGTGTTCTACAGAGGTCATTTCTGGGTTCTATCACAGAAGCAGCCTCCTGACCTACCTTCTTAAGCTTAGTAACACCTGTCTACAACCATGTCTTAAAACAAAAGAAATGTGATATTCTGAAGGAAGAGAAAGCAGCAATTTATGTCGAGTGCTCAGTACCACTAGCACAGGTTTCATAGTGGTGAGGGGATTGGAACATCTATGAAAAAACACTTAAGATGCCAAAATCTATGCAGGGGAAAAAAAATATTGACTAAAGTCACCTTGTCTGGGTGTAAACCCATACAGTGGATACCTGTCAAGCTATGAGGGAACTAAAACAGCAGCTGTGGCAAGGGCCAGACACAGACAGCAGGGGATGTGCTGACCACTATCCCCACAGGGGCTTTGCAGAATTTGTTGTATGCTTTAAAAAAGAAAACAAGAAAAAAGGAGTAATAATCACTTACTATACTATTAATTACTCCGGGTTCATTTTACAGTGTTACAACATTAACACATGACTTGGTGAGCTCTTTTCCCAGTCAATCAAAGAGGGAAGAAAAGATAAATCTCCTTTTACCATCTCTCACTGAAATTTTCTGTCAGAGGCTGAAAGGGCCTACCACAGTCATGCTTTCTGTTACAGAAAAAAAAAAACCCACAAACAAAAAACCAAAAAACAAACCACCAAAAAAACCAAGCACTTCTTTTGTCTGCTTAGCACATCCCTGGGAGTTGTCTGTTCAGAGATGTGAGATACATATGGTTTTTCCAAGCAGAGCAACAAGGACCCAGGAATTCCCAAATTGTATTCAATATCAGTTTAGGCTCTTACACAGCAGCTGCTCCTCTCATGTCTGGATCCTCGATGCATATTAGAGATAATGGAGCTTTCCTCCCTTATTCACAGAGGTGCTGCCTGGATTATGGAATTCATTAGTCAATGCTTGCAAATTGCCACTGTTGATTCAGAGCAAATTCCTGCTATCAGATTCACTAGTCAGCTCATTTTCATAACAATGCTCTATTGTTAAAAAATACTTTTAAACCACTCTTCAGAGAAACTGGGGAATACACCACATTCAAGCAAACACCTAAAACATCAAAGAGATGCAGTCTCAGTAATGCTAAAAGTCCTGCATTTGAAGTGTGTTTAAATTAATCAGTGTGATGGTGTTAAGAGGATTCAGTAAGTCATAGAGCTTTGGGCAACTGAATTGCTTCCCAAAAGGGGTGATGGACATTTTAAACCTAAATAGATAAAGATTAAAGGAACCCACCCTGCAAGAAGTAGCTGCCCCTGAGGAAAGGAAGGCCTTGATTAGGGCACCATTGATCACAGGCACATAAAATAAAGATTGGATTTACCAGGAGCTCTTTCTTTTCCCCAAATTTCTCATTACCCACTCCTGAGACTAACAGTAATTCTGAAAGACACCTCACAGAGGAGTAGTAAGTGGGAAATCAGACTCTGCTGAGAGCTTGCAATTCTCTGACATCTCTGGCATTCAGACTTCCACTCTTCTCCAAATTACTCAGTCGCTGGGTTCTTGCTTTCCCAGCGGATGCACATCACGACACAGGGCTGACTGCGAGCTGTGCAGACCCTAGGGACAAATATATCTTTGATTCCTCACTGACATAATGCACACTTTTGAGTGCATGATGCAGAAATACTTTTTTTCTGCCTGTCATCATCAGATGCTCTGATGTAGGGGATGTAGGATGAAGCTGGTGGTACCAATTGCTAGAAGGAGCCTGCCATCTGCTGATCTGAGCAGCACTCCAGTCTGACTTTTCCCAGATCTGTTTTACTGGGATGAAGCACTATACAAAGTAGGTTAAATGTATCTGAAATGAAGCAGAATTAACAGACTTTCTGTGGTGAAGGGATTAATTTAAGTGGAAAGAGGAAGTCCCAACTCTTACAATACCAGGTCTAAATCTGAATTGGACAAATAGAAATAAAGAGGCAACTAAATAAAGCAATTAGTCAGTAGTAAAGAGATAACCAGAAGATAGAGACAAGAAAGAGCCTGATTTTTTCTTTTTTTTTGCTTTGGTTCTCCCAGCCAGATAGTACAGCTAAGGTACCTCACCTTGACCCTTCCAATTGACAGCAGTTCTAAGCTTCTTCTTTATGGCCTTCTTCCAGGGCCACCCACATGCCCAGGCATGAAAAAAGCCCTGCAAAAGGTGAGCTCTCATCAGGCTACCATCTCCACTTACTCTCATGCTTCCTGCCATCAGGATGCATGTAAAAAAAATTATCATTTGGCAGGACTCAGTGAAAAGTCACCATTTCCATTACACTCTCTGCATTATTGTTCCCATCTCCAGCTAATATTTCCTCTTTCATAAGTAGATTACATTCTACCAGTCATTCCAAGGTGCAAGTGCTAATCAGTTTGAAATGCTCTATTAGCTCTTGACACATATAAAACATCACTGTAACACAACCAAGCATAAAAAGTCAAAAGGAAGTATGGGGTATGATGCAGAGCTCCGAGCTTGTTGCAATAAGGTGAAGTTTCCCCAAAACAGAGGAAGAACAGCTAAGAAGGAAAAAAGTAGTCCCCAGATTAGGGAAGTGTATCTTCTCTCACTAAACCAACAAATGGGGAAGTGAAATTAGAAGTGGATGAACTGCTGAAAGACTTGGATTATTTTTTTAAAGAACAAGGGGAGGAAAAAAGCAGATTAGGGGAAAAGCAGGATTAGTATCATAGGTTCTCTGGTGAAGAGGTGTAATAGAAAGAGAATATAAGACATCCTTAATTATTGTTTTTATTGTGAAATTCCTATGTTACAATCCCTTCAAAACAATGTTACACAAAAGGCAGCTGAAACTCTCCCACTTTTCCACAGTCCTTTCCTTACCTTAACATGAGCTGGGCTATAAAGTAAAGTATAAACTCCCATCTGACGATAATGCACATCATCCAGTGCTGGAGGCTTTGTTGTGCTAAGAACATTGTAAATACATCTAACACAGACCCTGGCCTAAGAAGTCTAAGCAAACAAATACAAAGGACAGAGAGGTGCATCAATTTAATGTGGTTATCTTTCATGGTTATAGATTCACAGATACAGCTAATGGAACACTTTGGTCATTACATACCTTGTCATTTTTTACCTGCCAATCAGCAGAGAATAGATTATTTCTTGAAAGTATAATATCCTTGAAGGCCTTACAATCCAAAAGGCAACAGAAAATAGAAAAATAACAGTCATTTTCTTAGGACAGTCCCCAGGTGAAATGGAACAAGAGCAAGAAGATGACAAATCCAGAGAATTTGTCTCTGAAAAGAATGGATGGTCAGTAATAGACAGACTGTACCATATACCATAGAAGAAATTCATCACACATCATAAGCAAATTAAAAAAAATTAAAACCCCCCAATTTATGCCTATAACTTTAATAGTGCCCAAGGGTGCAGCTGACCTTCAAAATCAGAGTTTCTGAGCTACTACAACATTGCAAAATGGAGGTGTTTTCTATGATATATAAATTTCTTCCAGTATATAAGGCTATAAGAGTACATTTGGCTTAAGCTCTTCACTAATGCTATAGAAAGCTTTAAGATAAAAATGCAGAATGAGACATTGCAGGAAAATACCAGCTATCCAGCAGCAGCTCTTGAGCCTCTAGTAAGACCTTGAGAGCATTAAGGATGGTAAAGCTGTTGCTGCAAAACGTCTTGTGGATTGGTTAACTCCACCAGCAAATTGCACCAAGGCAGATATCAATTTTCATCTGTTTACCACAGCCACACAGGTGATAGGAGCAAAAGGAGTGGATGCAACGTGGGCAGTGTGGAGCAGGGTTGGGTTATCATTATCAACAGCAGGAGAATAAAGGCATTCTGTGTGTTCCAGGCCTTGTTTGTGAGTGCAGGCAGCTGGGGTTTGGCCTCTTGTTTGTCCCGCAGTCAAGAGCAAAGATCGTTACAGTCCTAAACACTTATCTGAATTAAACAGTGAAACCAGAACCAAAGAAAATGTTGGGTGGAGTTAGCAGGACTGGGGCAGTGGGTAGGAAAGTGTGAGCAGGGATGATGGGGCTGAGTTATCATGTTTAGAGGCCTCATGGTATGTAACTTACACCTCACTGTAACCATAATGAAGATACAGGTGAGTCCCATGGTTCAAGGTCATCTAAGGAAATTACAGTTGGCTTAGCAGTAGTTTTTAATGAGAAGCCCTGCATGTGGGCCTGAAAAGACATGTATTTGTCCACTTTAATTCCTGCAGTTGTTTCAGTTAACTTACATCTATGATTAAAATGCTTCCTTAATTGGGTGTGGGAGCTAATGCTCCACACTTTGAGGATGATGGGCATTCAAGGAGCAGTGTATTTAATGCATTAAGAGCTGTGCAGCTGGGTTCTGGGAATAATTCTTCCTGTGACTGTGCACAGGGATTCAGTTTGCTCTCATATCTTTGAGCAAGAGAAAAGGAAGACATGGCTGTCCAGAGCAATCAAAAATGGAAATTTAGGGGTGCAAGTTCCAGGAACCATTCCTTGCCTGGGAACAGGGGATGATTTTGGGATTGACTGCTGTGTTGCTTTCACACTGATTTTTGATGTGTATGGGTTTGCACTTGCTATGCAGCAGTAGTTGACCTTTCCTAGGACAAGCCAATTAGTCTGCAAGAGTGAATAAAGAGATATTATCACCTTTAATATCTGCTGCTGCCGCTGCTTTTCCAAAATACTCTCCTGTGGGCATTAAAGTGATGTTTTCATTTATCCACCAATAAAACGCAGCCTTAACCCATCTGTCTGTCCCTCTGTGTATATATCTGGGTAATTTAATAAATGCTTCTGGGTGTTGATTTACGTCATTGTATCTGTACATAAGCCTGCCTCTGTGAGCATGCTGCTGGTTGTCTCTGAGCATTCATTGTCTGCCTTGTGTGTGTATGTCTGTGTGTCTGAATGTGGTTTTGTTTAAAATTTTTCCCTAGAAAAAACAAGAAGTCAGATGTTTCATGAGGTTGTTCGTTAAAACCAAGGGAAGGAAGGAGGAGACAGTAAGGGATAATTTAGAGAGAAACAGGGGTAGATTTGGCTACAGTTAATCATCTGCCTCAGTCTTCTCTGGAGGAGATGGGGGAGTTCATTCCAGACATTAAAATGTCTCAGGGGAGGATCGTATAGATCATGCTGGAGGAGAAATGGAAAGAGTAAATTATCCAAAGGCTCAGAAAGCAATGGAGCCAGATGTCATCTGATCCCAAAGCAAGGATAAAAACAGGGAGAGAGAACCTTCACAACATATGCGCAGGATTCCCTGAGAAAGTGGGGGTAGAGACAGGGAAAATGATTTCTAACTGCTATCACTGAGATAGATTTCTAAGATACCAGATTTAAGGTATCCGGTATCCTGGTACCCTGGTTCCAGCTGTGATTCTGGCTCACAGGGAAAGGTATTATTCTGAGTCAGAATGCAAAAAAAAGAACATTAAAATGGAAGAAAATGCAAAGTTTCCCAACATGCTAGCATCCCCTGAAAAATAAGTCTGAATAATGGCCCAGGAACAGTTTCACGAGTCTCCTCAAACCAGCAGCACAAGGGGTAGGATGGATTTTCCAGCTCTGGTGCCCAGATCACTTTGCACACACAGCTTGTTTTCCTGCACTTAATCATGGGCCTGACTCACCACCCCTTCTCTGCACTATTCACTATTCTCCCAGTTCAGCTGCAGCGTAAACAACTGAACCAGCAGCACCTCACCAGGGGAAATCTGGAGAAGCAGTAGTGGCCCTGTCCACACACTGTGACATTCTCTGTTTCAAGCAAGAGGAAGGTAATTCCTGTTTTGGAAGTTGTTACACACCCCAAGACCACAGATACCATCATGATACACCAGAATCAGAAGTTTTCAGCGTTGGAAAGCAGGTACCCCAAGGACAGCAACGTGCTCATGCCACCTTGGAGTGGCCTTTGTCAGGCAGACACTGGGAACACATTTTTGTACATGGAAATACTGGGTTTGTTACCTACATCCTCCATGACATCTGGCTGTGATCCAGTACAGTTCCTGAGAAATACCTGGGAAGTTTTCTAGATTTCCTTTGTTTGCAGAGGAACTCCTACGCAGCACAACTCTTCCCTATAGTGTTGTTAAGCACGAGTAACATCAGCTCTGATTGTTGCATCCATTTCCTAGCAGAGGTAAAATAAACTGAGGAAATTAGAATTTATATTCCCATGTATGCTCCTTCAAATGAAAACTACCAAATGAAAATATTTTTGGCAACAAAATAATATCTTTCTTACAGAGAAAAGCATGACTCAGACCTTGAGACACTTGGACACTTACAAACCAGCTTCCCTATAGGAATTCCTACTAAATTCATAAGCCTTTGACAATCTTGTTCACACTTGTTCTTTTCAGGAAGTTTTCCCCATATTTCCAGACATCTTTCCTCTAATTAACATCTTCCATGAAGTAATTTCTTTCCACGGCACACTACAGCAGCCCCTACATTTTTCTCCAGCCCCCTGTTTTTTTCCATCCTGTCTGGGGTGCAGGTGGTGACCCTTCTGCAGAGTCCACCAGTGCCCACATCCCCAGCCCATCAAACCCAGGGCCATTCCAGCACTTTGCTCCGTGCATTACGAGGGGATGTGTCAGCCGGGGCTATTGTTTGGAACAGGAAGCAAGTTTGGCCGCCTCTGTAATTTAGATTGTAGGCAATAAGCAGGGGTGTGGTGTGCAAAGCAAACAAGGCAGGATTAACAGCTCTTTTCACTTCTGGAGGAGGAATTGGGCCGGCGGTGGCCCACAGGATCCTGCACAGTGTTGGCTACTGCTTCTCCTCGTGACCATAGCCAGGAGCGAAAAACCAGAGTGTCCTCCAGGCTTTCAACTGGAGAGTGAAGATAAAAGTCCAGACCCCATGTTCTGACAGAACTTTATGAGCTAAACATCTTGAAATGAGATTATGAGAGAAAATTAAGAACAGCCTTCTCCTTTCAATAGGTCTTTAAAAACAATAACCAGGCTTTACTGTAAATTCATTTATTTTCCTTCAGTGTGCCAATTCCCAAGCTGATATCTCCTCTGTGTACCGGGGATATATATAGATCTAAATGTGGCAAGAAGACAGAAAGATTTTATTTATTTTGCGTAAGGACAGCAATGTGGGGAGTTCTTTTTTCGCAGGAAAACCTCACATCAGAGGGTGAATTACACATCTTGTTAAAGAAATACTATGAGGTAAATAAAATCCAAATTATATTTAGCTCATAGGAGGTGACAAATACTAGTCAGGCTGACTATTGCCTTGCTGGAAGTCAGTCAAAAACCACTGTCAAATAAAGCACAAAAATAGAGAAAATAGAAGAGCCTGTATTCTTGCATTTGCTAAAGTGAGCAACATTTTGCTGTTTATTGCCCGCATTTTTTTAAAACTAGTTGTGAATACAAGGAAAGGTACTTAAAGTCAAATCCTGTCCTGCATTCTGCTGAAATCACCTAAACTGCCTGGTCTGGGTCTCCAGAACAGTCTGAAAACCCCTCACTCTATGCAGAGCATCATCAGTGGCGAACTCAAAATCTGTGTCCATTGTCCTGCCAGGTCACTGCTGCTGTGGCACCACACACATCCTTCTGTGCCTCACCAGGGACAAGTGTCCACATCCACCTTCCCCACTGCAGCAGCTGTGGATAGGGCAGGCTGCATCAAGCAGGGGCAAACAGAGGAAACTCGGGGGGTTCCTTGCAAAAACGCCTGTGGCTAAGCAGGCCTAGACGTCACTGTGACAGTGTGTATTAGCTCAGAGTAAACTCAAAGCAAGCAAGAGGCAGCCATAAGCATTCAGATCCCTGGATCCAGACATTCGTTTAAGCCATAAGACTTCTCATGCAGAACTAAGCTTTGTGGGGATGTCCTAGATCCATCCAGTGATCAAACAGGCTCTAATGTGCTCCCAAGGCAGAAGTGCCTCCTCTCACTGAGCACTCCCTCCCCTCTCACAGCTCCCTTCTGGGTCAGCCCTCCCCACAGGCGAGTGGGTGCAGGAGGATCATCATTCTTTCCTGGCACAGCAGCTAATCCACCCAGCCTGACTGCAGAGAGATAGCTGGCTGTTGGGAAGCAGTACTATGTGGGGGAAGATTTTTTAACCTATTCTTGCCTTGTTCCGTGTAAGGAAGCCACAAAATCTCTCACATAGAGGCAGCTGATAAAGTTCCCTCCTCTGTCTAGAAAGGACACCTAACCAGAGCAACTGGAAGAGTTAACAGAATTTTCAAGCAGTCATTTAGGTGCACTTTATCAAATGAACATATAATTATTGAAAGATTCTCCCACCTTTTCTTGGTTGTTGGGGTTCTTAAGTGAAAGCAAAGGTTTAAATTGCTAGCCTGAGACAAAAGGGCCTGCAGAAAGCTGCCTGCCTGTCCTTAGACTTTGCTATGCTAACAGTTACTGTCTGGAGTCAGAGTTCCTTCCCTAAGCACTTGAGCACTGTGAAGCCTTGAGAGGACACCGCCTTTGCCTAGAGATAGATTCTGGGTGAGATTTCGGAAGAATGGTTTGCATTCAAGTAGCAGTGTGATTACCACTGGAATGCTGGTAGACACACACAGAGATTTTGTGACACTGTGTTCTTCTACAAAAGACAAGTGACCTGCAAAACCCCAGGTTTCATATCTCAAAGTGGTGGGGCAATACAACCTACAGAACAATAATGACTCACTGGGAAACAGAAGGATCAAGCTCCAGGGATCTCCTCCTCAGCACAGACCTGCAAATATACTGGAATAATTTGCATTGCACAGCTTGCCTTGCAGAATCCACAGATAAAAATCAGGCTTGGCATGGCTAGGATATCTGAGCAATATTTAGCAGCAGAACAATGAGCCAGCTGGGAAAGCATGTACTTATCCAAATTCAAGTGGGCAAGTAATTTTGGGCAACGTGGTTACTTATGGATTGCCTGCACAGGGAAGTTGGGACAAAGGAAACTAAAGTTTGAATGCATGGCATGTAAACCCATTCCAGAAAACCGTGGTGTAAACAGTCCAGTTGTTCTCAGGGTAGTGCATGAGAAATGCCTATGATTTTTTTGGTGGCACCAGAGCAGAGGTCCCTAAATACTTGGAGAGCTGATACAGCTGCTTCTTTCTTCTGCCTGTGGCCTGACACCCTGGCTTTGCACAGTGACTGAACTCATTGCAGAAGTTACAACCTCAGTAATATGAACTAGAAAAGCCAACCTTCCCCAGCCCTTCAAACTCTTCAGCTCCTCTTTGCTGTAGTAATAAAATGCAGTGATGTGAAAGTTACACCAAAGTTGCGATGAAAAAGCAAGACAAAAGTAGCCTGCACAGATCTTTCAGTTTAAGCCACGAGGTGTAAAAGAAACATGGATTCAGGTCCTATTATTTAGGGCTCAGGCTAATATTTAGGGCCCAGGACAATCACAATCAACCACTCTCCATTCCCAGAAGTCATGTATCTGGGCGACACCCCAGTCTCCTCCTCCAGCATGGCAGCACAAACAATGGTGATCTTAGGGAAAGCAAAGACAGAGGCAGTCCCAGAGGTACTTAATGTACAACTCCCTTTGAAGAGGTGAAAAAAAAAGAAAGAAAGGAAGAAAAGACAAGAATAGGGCCCAGGAGGAGCTACAGAAAACGAGCAGACCTCACCAGATGTTCACAGAGCTAAAGGCCCTCATCAGACTTCCCTGTCCCTGACCCATCAGACATATGACCTGACTTGCTAATACTGAAAGAGCACCAGAGGAAGTGGGATTTGCACCGTGTGCAAGCGGTGGGGAGCAGGATATGCTCAGTCCATAGTACAGGACCAAGTCCACGTGTGTTTTCAACACCTTGGCACCCCTGGGAAGCTGTGGCCCCTGCTGTGTTAGCTCTGGGTGCAGGCTGGGCTTGGCCAGCACCACCTGCCAGCCCCAGAGGGAAGGGGCATGTGGGATTCTCCTGCACTGCCCACCCAAGCAGCTCACCATCCCATTTTGGGAGCCAGGCCATTTCTGCCTGTAACAGCAGCCACATACAGAGTTTTTGGCACTGAATGGCACTGATGGGTTCATTTCCCTGTGGGTACGGGCAGCTCCTTTCTGGACAGAGTCACAATGATGCTGATGTGGCAGAACAACTCCACTGCCAATTGGGAGGGCTGGATGCTGCAGCAGGAGGACTTGGAGAGTGTAAGCTGGAAGTTTCATGAGTCACCATTGCTCCTAAAGTCCCTACCCCTTGGGGATGCTCCAGGTTTGGTGCATGCCTTAGGGGACCCCTGCTAGGACACTAGGCACTGGTGAGCCTCAGGACAGCCATGAACAAAATGGCATTCAAGCATGACATATCTCATGGCTATCACTCATGGTGAGAGTAAGTTTACATACAATTTGCATAAAACTTTGGGTGGGGAGCCTCAGAGAAGGTTATGGTACTACTTAGCACTCAGTAGCCTCATGAAAGCAAATTGAAACATGAAGCTGCCAAAGAGGCTTTTTTAGAAAGGGAAGGAACTCATTCCTCTTGCCATCAGAAGCTCAGGGGCATTCACAGGAGGTTCATTTCCCTGGAGTTTCTGCTGAGCAGGAGAGGATTAAGATGACCGGAAAAGCAATGAGAGTGAGCAGGGAGGCCTAAAGGTGCTGGAGCAGTTTCATCCTGTTCATACTTCCTCCTTCCAGCAGCACTGCTGTGCACTGAGGCATTAAAGGTGAGATCTCTTTGCATCATACTGGGCCCTGTGGCAAAGGAGATGTCCCTGCAGCTACAGGGGAGTTTCAGAGCAGGAGTAGTGCAAGAAATTACACTTATCTCACAGTCAGCTGACAGCAGAAGCTTTAAGCAAAGTCCTTCCAGTCGTGATGGTATCAGCCACCTCCCTGAGCAGCCTTTTCTCCCTCCCCCATGTCTGCACACCATTAAGATGGCTCTGCTCCCCAAATAGCCTCTGGAGCTACTGCAGGAGCTCTAACAGCCTTGATCATCATGGGTCAGCACCGAGGGCCAGTCAGTTCTGTGCTCCCCTGGCAGGAACAGCTCCTCCAAGGTATGGCCTGACTTTGAAGCCAAGAGCTCAAAGGATCATCCTGAACAACTTTCTGGCATATTCAAAGATCTGCCTCTCTCTCACCTGCCAGTCACACAGGTGTGCAAAGGGCAAGGACCAGAACTGAGGTCACCACCAGGGACCAATTCTTCATCCTCTTGCTGGATCATTTGTCTTCATCTCTGCTGAGTTTCTCACAATAGCTCTGCAGCATTCTCACCTGCAGCTCACTCACTGACCCACAGCAGGCATGTTACCCCAGCTGGCCAAAGGAAGGACAACTAACTGAGGAAAACATAAAATTTTAGGCCCTTTTCTGATACCAAACAACACTTTTCCAGCATGAAGAAAATTTAAACTACCATAATTTCAAGTTAGTAGGACGTCTTTTTTTAAAAAGGAAAAACCAAATGATTCAGGTTTGAGGTGTCCAATATAAATAGAAACAGATCACATTTATGAGATTAGTATTTAGCATTTTTAGGTAATATTGTGAATTTGATAACATTCATGATTTAGTAGGACTGCAGTGCAGAAACACTAAATCTGCTTTGTGCTTTGGACAAATCACTTAATCACTCTGATTCATGGCATCCAGCACTAATGAGAAGAGTCTCTTAGACTAAACTTATCACACATGCAAGCTTTGTTTTGCCAAGCTTTTGTGTGCCAGGAAAGTGCAAATACCCAAAGATTATAGGCAATGGTAAGGGGTGTAGCAATAAGGATGATCTTGATAATTATGTACCTTCAAAAGAGAGGAGAAACTTGTTCTGACTTGCAAATGGAATAAACCTGTCATAGCTCTGATAGGAGTCACCCAGGCTGGCAAGAACTAGGGATTTTTTTTTTTTCCCAGGTCTCCTTAATACACTGGTACCGTGGAGGAGTGGTGGAAGATTCTGTGAGAAGCTCTGCTGAGAACACACTCCCTTGGTCCTCTGAATTTTCAGATTTCCCAATCTGTTCTGCTTTCAACCACACGCCATTCTAGGTCCAAGCAACACCTCCTTGTCTAGCAGTCTGCTACATTCACAGGTGCCTTGCAATGTCAGAGCAGACTTTGCAAATAAAAGCCTAAGGAGAGCTTAAATATTTGTTGGATTGGGGCCTTACTTTGAGATCTTAGTGCTGCTCATAACCCAGGGTCAGCCCCAAGAGGGACACTTGACATCACATGTTGGATTCAGTGTTGATTCAGCCCAAGAAATTTTGTGGAATATTTCTTCCTTCCCAGTTTCTCTATCCCAGCAAAGGGATAGAAATGTTATGTGGCTGTTATGACAGCTGTTTCCTCTAGTAAACAACATCATTCTAGTGTTCTCCAACTCAGTAACTGTCTTTTCTCAATTGTTAAATGCAGTCATAAAGAAAGAGAGGACATCTCTCCATTTAACCACAAATTCAAAGCACATCCAGAGAACTGAATGTACCAGGGAAATCCTGTAGGAAGATGTTCTCTCACCACACCACCAATGAGACTGAAAATGTGGAAACAGAGAAGACTTCTCATTCAAATTCATTTCTACTGACATGAAAAAAAATTGAATAGTATTATTCCTTCCTTTTCAAACTCAAGAATAAAGTAGGCAACAGCTATGCTACCCCGAAGTTATTCCAAGCATTTATTTAGGCAAGAAAAAGTTAATCTTTAAGATCTTTATAAGAATGTGTTTGTACAAAGAAAAGCAAATCCAAGGAGCATCTGCCATCTCAGAGCACGGTCTGAGGGTAGTGCCATTTTAATTACATCAGCTCCAAGGAACAAGTTGGATTAAGGGAAAAAAAAAAAAAAAAGAGGAGCCCAGAAAGCTGGAGCAGTTGATAGCAGGTAAATTGTTAGATTTTGGGTTATGCCAACCACCAGACTAATATCGCAAGGATATAAAACACCATTCAGCATGAAGAAAAAAAGTTGGGAAAAGATGTAAACATTGAACTGAGTTGTGCTGCGCTTGATCCTGATGTTACATCTACAAATGGAGACAGATGGGACATGTCTGTGTTTAAAGCCACTTTTCCAACACAGGAGAATGCTTCAATGGCATAATGTTACACCTGTCCAAGGAGTGAGCCCAGCACAGCTCCCTGAGCAGGGACTCTAACCTTCACCACTGCCTCACACCTGAAGGGTTTGTCTCTGAATGTTCTTCCTCAGCCTTTCCTCTCTCATTTCTTAACATGGAGGTTACACAACCATTCAGCTGCAAACCAGTTTTGTTTTCATTTTAGCTTTCACAGCCTTCCTGTTGTCTTTAAATGCCTACAAGGTAGTGAGGGGGTTTCTTTGTTACCTTTCATTGAAATATTCATACTGAGATGGAAAATTCCAGGGAGCAGTTAAGAATGGAGAAGGCAGGATTACCATACATCAAGGGGAAGCAGCATTTGCTAACTCCTTCGTTTTACATGTATGTGATTCACAAACTGCTTCATGAAAATGGAAAAGTGATCGAGGAATCGCTCAGGTCCGGACAAAAAAAAAAATAAACTAATAGCAACAAGCTAATTTCCATGAAAATGGGCTGGTCTCCAAAGCATCTGCCAAGACCAGACACTGTGGTGCTTGCAGCTTTCCTTTGTTGGCTCTTCAAAGCAGGTAGAGCCAGGAACATTCCCGTGCCTGATGCCAAGCTGTAAGATGTGGTACATGACTTTCAGATGAGGGAATTTCACATTTCTCCCTGAATATTTCACACTACAACAGCAAGGAGAAAAGCACAGACACAGCTGAAATGAGGAGGAGATGAATTGAAAGGCTAAAAATGGATTCTTCAGCATTACTCTGTAGTATGGGGAACTGAGAAGGCAATTAAAACCAACAT
The DNA here is from genome assembly GCA_008694505.1 of Cyanoderma ruficeps. Taxonomy (NCBI): domain Eukaryota; kingdom Metazoa; phylum Chordata; class Aves; order Passeriformes; family Timaliidae; genus Cyanoderma; species Cyanoderma ruficeps. Next base: position 4,569,422 of record VZDJ01000049.1, read on the forward strand.
GAAAGGAGATTTAACTGCAAATCAGCAAAACCTGCCGAAGCACAGATAGCAAGAGCCAAAGAATCACCCGACCTGAAGCCCAAGCCCTTTGCAGAGGAGGGCATTGCCCTCAGCTCTGCGGGCAGCTGATGGGGAGAGATAGGCCCTTCCCAAGGCTCTGAGGGCACAGTCCCCGGGGAGCGCCTCCCTCTGCCCAGGCTGCCGTGATTCATCCTTACACACAGCCACAGCAAAGGAAGAAATGCGGGACAAACCCACCCAGCCCCTCCGCGGGGAGCAGCGGCACAGCCCAGCCTCCCCTCCCCATCCCTGCCGGGTCACCGCACCCAGCGCTGAAGGAAAAACTGAGGCGAAGCGCAAGGAGGGCCCGACGGGCCTTGCGGAGCCATTGCTCTGTGCCTCGCCTCCAGCACCGCGCCATTCTTTCTGGGCGTGGGCTTGTAAATCTGTGCTCCACGGATTCCAACACCTGCCCCGAGGACGGGCAGGGGGGAGCCGGGAGAAGGGGGAGAGGGAGGCCCGGCAGCTGATGAGGACACAGCGGGAGGACAGGCGAGACTGGTTTGGAAGGGGTGGGCAGCGCACTTGGGAATGGAACGAGGCAGGGTGGGAACAACCTCAGCCCGTCTCTTTGGTCAGGCAGCTTTTAGCATTTCAAAGCGTTTCTTTCCTTTGTGACTCCAACCGCTGACTAAAACAGGCAAGCAGGTATTTACAGGATCAGCCAAGCCCCTCCTGCCTAGGTGGCCTGAAAGGCATCATTGCTGTGTCCTGCGAGCAAATCGCGGTGTCCCGTTCAAAGGCTTTCCTGGTGCCGGGGCAGGATTATGGAAAGGGAGAGCAGCGCCGGCTGTGGAGAATGGAAAAAGGAAAATGTCAGGGCCCTGCTGCTGCTGCTGGTAAGGTGAACCCTGGACTCGCTTCAGCAGGCGGGGGCAGCCGTCCCTGGGTGCTCTCCTGGGGTGGCAGAGTCCAAACAGGCAGTGACAGACAAGGGACAGGCGTCCCTGGGTGCTCTCCTGGGTGCTCTCCTGGGTGGCAGAGTCTGGGCAGGCATGGTGACAAACAAGGGGACGCTCCAGCCCCCTTCTGAGCAAAGCACCCCAAGCCAAAAAGCAGCCCACGATCACAGGCACCTGATGTGCTGCTTGTTCCAAAGGCACAGGGTGGGGTACAAGGAGGGGAATCTGCTTTCCTCTTCAGCACAGAAAACATCAAAGCTGTCCTAAAAAATTAAAAGCTTCTGGACGGGCTCTTGGTGTATTTTAAAACGCAAAACAGACTCTTTTCAAAGCACTCTTTCCAAAGGTCTTTCCTGAACGTACATCACATGCAATGGAAAAACACTGCATGCCTGGCATTTAATATTTTTCACCTGTGACCCAGGATTGATGTCTGTGTAACTCCCTGATTTAATCCAACGGCATGTCTCAGCAAGAAAAAAACCCTTTCAGAGTTTGAAAAGGAGTTGGAAAAAAATAAAGTCACGCTCAACACTTCCCCTTCCCTAGAGAGATAGGAGTGCTGCTTGCCCTTTCCTGATGATAAGCATATCCTGGTGGTTAAAAATACATTTTGCTCTTACCGTAAATTCTCCATTAGCCAACTCCTTCAGCCCAGCCCACAGTGTTGGGGTTCATGATTCCTTAGAGGCCACACGTGACAGAGCTTGGCCTGTGCGTGCCCAAATGCACTGGGCAAAAAGCAAAAGTAACAGCTTGGCTTCACCTGGAGCAGAGAAATCTGTGGTGTGGCAAAAACATTCAGCTCAAATGACTTGTACCAAGGCCCCATGGACTTCACATTAATTTTCTGCCTTTACTGCCTTTTCTGCCTTAGCTGCTTCCAGAAAAAATGTTATGGGTTATATTGAATTCTGAACAGCAGTTAATTCTTCTGTTAATTTTCCAGTGATCATTGTGCAAAGGGACAACTCAGTAAAATGGAGCTTAGGGTCTTGCTGTTTGATTTGAGATTCTAAAGGCCAGAAGCCTGTTCTTCACCTGGAAAACTCAGCCTGTTGAAAGATGGCTCCAAACCTTGGGCTGTGCAAAGGACACAGTTGCCACCTCTTACCAAGGAGGCACCAGCCCTGGGAAGAGCCTGGCTCAGCAAAGCTGGGGCTGCTCACACACCCAGATGCCTCCACAGCAGCTCCAACCTGCAGGGATCCTTTGCCAACTGCATGCCTCTCCTGGCATATTCCTGCCAGGAGAAAGCTGATGGGACACTCCTCTCTCAGGCTGAGGTAGAAGCTGGTGAATAACTGTGACTCCCTGTGACACAGAAATCACCAGAGTCACAAGTCCGGTTGTGTAAACTCAATACTTTGCCTTCTTGGCAACTACCCTGCAGTTAAGGAGGCACAGAGAGGCCTTGCTCCCAGGCATCAAGAGCTTCAGCTGAAAATCCTGTTTGAGGAACTAGTTATGGATTTCTCCTGTGAGACTTAAGGAAAAAAAATGTGAGGGGTTAAAAAGAGGCAGAAATGGGAACTTCAAAAGTTATATCTCCTCTGTGCATAAGAGGTAAAGGAAACCAGGAGCAGCCCTCTTCCTTTTCTGTTAGGATTCCAAGCTGTGAAATAATGATAAATCCAAGTTCACCCTCCTGTCTTTGTTTCCAAGACTCAGTAAGACAGGGGAGATATGGCAGGCCCCATCTGTACAGCCATAACCATGGGAACACCAGCAACAAGGGTAAATCAACACGAGATTCCCTATCATCAGTCTGTGTTTACACTGGAGGCCTCAGGCTCCCTGCACCAACCTGGCTGGCAGTCCTGGACCTTGGTATGGCTGTGGAACTAAGTAAGGGATTTATGGAACAAATATTCATGTTTCTGTCCTAGTTCCCACCACCTCTTTTAGAACACGTATTTACAGCACCTGGTTTCTGCACTCTGCTTTGAGGCCATGCTGCTGCCTTCCCCCTTCACTCTCCTTGCACAAGCTGCCTAAAACCTCAGCTTTTCCTTGACTCCTACCTCACATTTGGCCTTGCCTCAGTCCTTCTGTTTAGGAAGAAGTAGAAAGAGCTCTGGGTATTTTCCTGAAGATCCAACCCAGGGGAGGCAGCCCCAGCAGAGGCAAGGGCCGGTACCCCAGTGCAGGGAGCAGCACAGCACAGTGGTAGAATACTGCTCAACTGGAGTTGCAGCTGCTTGGCATCTTAAAAAAGTGCAGGTCTCTGAAACTTGCAGGGGTTGTGTCTGCACGCTGTGACACAGCCAAGGGTCGGAATATCAGGCAGCCCTGGAAGGAGCTGTTTGTACCTGCCCTTGGGAGCAGTTATGCTTCACATATTTTTCTCCTCCGCTTTGAAAGGTCACATGGAAGAGCAGTATTTGTGAAGGGGACGAGTGAAGGTGACTGCTGGGGAGAATGGGCACCTTGAAACAACCAGGAGAGCTTTTCCAGGTGAGCAGAAGCTCCCTCCCACTCCCATTTTTTCTGGGGTGGCCATTGACAACATCCACAGCCCAGCAACCACAAACCAGGGAGGGACTGATCCCGCCTCCCCTCATTTCCTCATTGCCTTTCCTCCTCCATTTATTTCCTTTGGGTTTTCCCCTTTGATTAAACTTCTGGCATGTTGGAATGTTTAATAATAAAACAGATAACTCATGGGAGATGATATTTATAAAATCTACTTCTTTTTTTTTTTTTTCCACTTTTTGTAAGACCTTGAGAGAAAATCTTAAATTACATTCTTCCCTTTAAAAATAAAAAAAAACAAGCAGAACAACTTAACAAGTTTTCAAACAATCAATGTTTTATTTGGTTAATTTATTAAACACCTTTAAGACAATTAATTTTGGTCTGTACCCTTCTATAAAATGATTCAAGTTCTGAACAAACCTCCGATACATAAAGCAAAGTTACTTTTACCATACGCAAATTTCAGATCAAAATACAACACTCTGTTTTCTTACATTTATAAAACCCGGTCAAATACAAACGACATTAAAAAAGATAAAACACTTTCACTGATCCTTGGTACAATATTACAGCACAATTTGCACAGTGGCGACTAAGCCCTCAAAGCACAAGTCAAATACTTTAAAAAGGGAGCCTCCCTTTAGTCACCCAACGTTCTACTGAACATGTAAACAAAGTGAGTGATACTGAATCCAGGAAAATTCCCGTGTCCCTTTTCATACCGTGTGTGAGCCACGAAGCGATTCTGCAAGGGAAGCTACTGATGAGTAACCAAAGAGCTTTCCTACTTTGCTGTTACCAGTTTTTGTGCAACTACTCCATGAAAATAAACAAATGGAGGTGGACCAGACTCTGCACTGGGCAATTTATGGCAACTTAAGTAAACCAAGAAATGAGTGTTTTTTTAAAAACAGACCAAAAAAGCTATTGGGAAAAAAAAAAATCAATACCAAATTATCCATGGGTACAACTGGAGTAACTGCCTTTTGCTTCACCTTCAAGACATCTAATGAAGACACAGAGTGTTTTCAATTGTTGAGTTTGTTCAATTGCAAAACCCAGTGTTTCAGCAATGGGTCAAAGTGCCATTAGAATTGCACATTTTTCTTCAGTTACAGAATGCATGGTTGCATGAAACGCTCATCTGGTGCTACACCTGAAAGCCTGCACTTTAACACTAACCTGTGAACATATGGGATGTCCTACAAAACTGAAAAAAAGAACGAAAATTAAAACTGCAAACATAAAATGATAAAACTCAAGTCTCAGTCGATAGACATTCCTGGGAAGGTCCTACCTAGCAAACTTTGTGGCAACACCTCAAGAAGAGAAAGTAAAACCAGAGCAATGCTAGCAGGGTCTGATGTATCCCCTCAGGCTATGCTTTGCACAGGCAGCCAGGGCAGTTGTACCACAGTGCAACTTAAGGGTTTTTGCCTGAAGTTCTGAACCCCTTCATTTCCCCCACCCCCAAACCACTGATTTTACTCACAGTTCAATTGTAAGTTCAGTAATTCAGTCTCAGCTAATGTGAAAATGTATACATAATTAAATGGAAAAATACACTAATGGATTTAACTTTCCTCTCTCCTCCCTCCCCAAATTCACATCAAACCCATGAGGACACCACACACACCAAAACTTTTCCTGTTAACGTTCACATAACCCAAAAAGAACAGAGAACTGCAACCTGCACAAATAATACATAGTTAAATAATGCTCAAGTGTAAACAATTCAGGATGGACATGGTTTAATAAAACCCTAGTGAGGTACAGCAAAAACCTAATCTCCTAATTTAGTGTTTCAAGTGCAATTGAAACGCTGCTGTACCACCAAACACATCTCCAGAATTAAACTGCACTACTAGGCTTATTCCCTTAAAGCTACATACCCATGCTATAACTCATTATATTGACTTAATGCAAATATTTGTGGGGGAAAATTAATTTACAGGGTTAATTAAAATCTTTTTAGTATTCAAAAGGAATGATAGTAAAGGGATTGACCATGGAAAACGTGGTAATACATGTTTTTAAAAAGATTTCCAATAATTCTAACACAAAACAGCAAGTATATTTTGAAAAATGCATAGAAACCCTGTCAATACAAAAATCCCCACTGAAATTACACAACTAAGCAATTTTAATCTCAATATTTTATGTGCTTTTCCTATAAAGGCCACTTTGACATACAAATACAAAAAAATTTACATTTTTTCCCAAAATAAATTATTTGTTCCTCAATTAAAAATACTGAATATGGAAGCATAACAACCCTCTCTCATGCCAGCTGCTCAACTGCAGTGGCTATTTCCAAAGAAGAAAATCTCCTAATATTTTCAATTACCAAAAGAAATAAGAAATGGCTTCAGCCTGTGGTCTGCTCAGCACTAGGAAAAACCTGGGGGAAGGAATGGAACAGGCTGAGCCCCTTACACTGCGTGTGCTGGGGAGGGAATGGATGTACACAGACACCTGCAGAGAGAGCTTTCCTGCTTGTCTCCCAGGTTATGCACCAAAATCCCTTTTTGGAATCAGAGAAAGAAATCGAGGTCAATCTGAATAAAGAGAGACAAAATAGTAAAGGGAGGTAGGAGGCAGAAACTGTACGAGGTCCAGGGTGGGTGAAGTAAATGAAGAATTCATGATCACCTGGGAGAGGAGAGCTCCTCATGGGAGGCAGAACCAGGAAAAACAGTACCTGTTTTTTAACTGGGGGAAGAAAAGGAATACAAGGAACAAATTTCACTGGAAAAATGAAGCAATGGGAGAACAAAGAACCTCTACCAGCAGTCCTGACCACATGGGCATTTATCTCTGAATTGCCACAGAAGCAGAAAAACCAAACTCACACAGAAGCGGCAGAAATGAAAACGTACTTGGACTGGATTTGAGACATCACAGGGATTCTTCACTGTAAGCACCAGGTCCACAACTGACAGACACAGGGACAGCAAGACAACACCAACCCAGGGGGCACAGCAAACCCCAAACACCTGACATGCTCTAGGGCAGGGAGGTGCAAATGTGGTGAAGTGGCCCCAGCAGGTAAAGCTGCACTGGGGGGGTTACAGGACAAGCTCCAGTTGACAACACCATGGGACGACAGAAGGGACACATTTGGAGATCACATCATTCCGAGCCAAAACACCCAACGACTTGACCCAGATAAACTGCTGGGCCAGGCGAGGGGGCAGGAGGAAAAACAGTGAACTGGAGTTGATCTGGATACAAGATTCTTGGGCAGCCATTGAGTACAAGCTCTCCTAACCTTGGACCAAGGACTGGGTTTGGAAGGACACAGGAGCTGCACTTCTGTATCACAAGGAATTCAGCTCTCTGGTGTGCTGTATTGCATAGTTTGATTGAGGTCAAAGAGCATTTATGTCTTATTTTTCCCTGTTTTAAACAGAAGTAACTCAACATACTCCAATCAGAGCATTCCAAACCCTGGTCCCAAGTGATTCACCAAGTCATTTCTAAAGATTTGGGGGTGGACATATAAAAGCTAGAACTCCATTCCCACACAAAGCACAGGAGGACCCACAGAACACATACACACATAAAAAGCCTGTAACAGTAACCACATCTGTAATACAGGAGTCAGGGCACAACAGCTGGATGATGGGGATAACCCTTGCTGTCCAGCTGCAGGCCATAGATGGTAAACAAGAGGTGAGTGCTTTTACTTCACCACACCAATGTACCTTTTGTAGAAAAAGTGGAAATATATTCTGACAATAATATCCTGGTAATTATCAAGATCTTAGATTTGACAGAACATTGAACCTTTAGGAGAGTGGCAGCAATGCGACGTCACATTCCAACACCCTCCTATTACTCGGTTCATGGAATACAGATATCATAATTTGATTATTCAATAGTTGTTTCATTCTCTAAAGATAAAATAGAATATTTGTACCGTACAAAGTCAGACTAAGTACACTAGTTATCATTCTTATAATAGTATTCATATTCTTTAACCCAATCCCACAAGTTTCATGGAACTCAATAAACATGGTTTACAGAGGGAAAACTCTGAAGATAGAGCATCTGATGTGAAAAAAATTTTGGTTTTTCCTTCTGAAGGTAAAACAATTCCAGCTTATCTGGCTCCCACTCTGGATTATGAAACAGTAAGCATACAAACAGTTTCAGGGATGCAGTTTCACATCTCTGGTTTCTCAAAAAAGAGAAGTGCAGTGGAAAAACAGGTGGCCAGAAGCTCCCCAGCTATTTAGGCCAGTACCTGTGGTTCCACACTGCAGACATAGTTCCAGAACCCACAGTTTCATACCTCCAGAAGTTTCAGATTTAAATACAACAAATGCCAAATAGCGGATCTCCTATAACAACCCATAAACCTTTATACCTTACCCTTATGTAAGGGACAGTGTGGACTCATCCTTACCTGTGCAGCAAGGAGCAGCTGCAAGGCAAGGAATGATGCTGCTCCTCAGCCTTCCCTAGAATGAGAGGATCAGGCATTTGCAAGCTCAGTACAGTTTCTCCACGGCCCCTCATTTATCAGCTGTTTTTCAGAAGTGCTGCAGGTAAGGCAGATACTCCTGTGAGGCCACCAACCGGTGGCTCCTCTGCAGTGACAGCCTGGATGAGTTCGGATGGCCCAGAGGGCAGCACCCAATGCGTGAAGGAGAAGGACAAGGCAGTCTCTGGACTCTTTTCAAAAGGCTAAAGGGCTCTCAGATTAACACGACTGAGGAATGCTGCAGCACTGGGACTGCAGAGCCTATGAGAAGGCAATAAATAACCTGCTGTCTGGAGATTGGACAAATTCAAACATCAACCCTTGATCCTTCCTGCTGCTTCAGACAGGGCAAGAGTAGGACTTTATGTGCTTCAGAGAAGGAAAAGCCTTCCTGTAGCAGTGTTACCAAATGCCTAAACCAAACTGATACGGATCAAACAAAAAATAAAGACAAACAAAGAACAACGAAGTTCCTATGCAGGACTAAAATTCAGCTCTCTCCTCCATGGCATGTGTCTACAAGAGCCTCTCCTTGGAGTGCCCAAGCCAATGTCACTGCAATGGCAGCACTTGGGAGCTTTCCTTCTCCTGGGCACCTGTGGCACCCAAACCCTGGGGGGCTGAGCAGGAAGGGTCTGAGACAAACCCCACATTGGGCCCAACATCCCAGTGATCTGCCAGCCACATTGGTCAGCGTGTCCCAGACACACAGCCAGGTCCTGGGACCAAGCCTGGGAAGATGAATATTTATGGAATAGCCACCGTGATGCTAATGGAAGGCTCTGGAATTAGCAGCTAATTGGTACAGACTGCAGAGTTATGAATAGCTCCTTGTTTCACCCCTACTATTTGTGCATGGCCACTAAAATGTTTGCTACATTGAATTCAAAGTTAATATGAGCTACTCCTCAAAATTTTAGAGGAAGATGTTCTCCGTGAAGCATTTCTTGGTTTTGCCTTTACAAAGAAAGGAAAAAGGTAGCATTTTCCCATTACATTTTGTATTATTAAGGCCTTTGAAAGTTTGGAAGCCATCTTTATGAAAAGGGATGCTTTTCAAAATAGAGATTGAATACTCACAGAAAAACTCCACAGAAAAAACACAAGCTGATTACCAGCTTATATTGGTACTTTTAGAAGTCAAGCACAGTGTAAGGAATTCAAAACTATGTCAAAATAGCACCTTTAGAAGCAGAAGAAAACATAGTTTTTAAAAAACTTCTTCAATCTAAGCAAAACCCCACATACCTGAAGATCACAAAGAAATGGGCAATGACATAAGTTCAGGTATGGAAGATGGATATTGATTTGAACAGTTTTTCCTCTGCAGGTGATTAAATGGGGAACTCCACAGAAAAATATCGAATTAGACATTACAGAAAAATCAGTGAATCTATTGAGATAATGGATCAAGTTCACGGGCAAAACAGTGAGAGGAGAGTAGAGGCAGAGAGAAAACTATCTGATCTGTCCTTAAAAGAGCAGAGACTTCTATTTTTTAAACAGATCTTTTCCTGTTTAAAAATCATCCAGACAGCCTTTCAATTGCTACTCTCATTTCCAAGTATAATAGTTACTTTCAAGTAATAGACATTTTTATTTACTTTTTACAGCAGCTGCAGGTCAACCTTGGTCTTTTTGTACAGAAACGTTAATTCAAAATGAAATTAAACTGTCCTTGGGCAATGGTACCATTCTGTCCTGCTCCTTGTCTGCTTTTAGATTTTTTTTTTTTAATTGAAGGACAAAATGAGATTTAAAACAAAACAAACTATTTGACAAAGTGCAAAGAAAGAAAAAATGAGGTAGCTGGGAATAGGGCTTTTCCCCCCGGACAAGGCGCCAGACTTCCAGCCACAGTGACACACATGATGGACTGGGCTACACCTGCTCTCCCTGCAGGTTTGCTTACAGGTGTTCAGGAGATCTCTGACCTGCTGGCATCAGTTTTACAAGCTCAGTGAGAAGTCATTTCATTGTGTCTTAAGCACTGTCCTCACACACACTGATGTGGAGAAGTGTGCAAAAGCCACAGGGAGCAAGTTGGTGTGGCCACCCTCTGACCCACAGGAGTTGTGCTCCCAGGGACCACGAGCACAAGCTGTGTGTTCAGAGGGAGAGTGAAAGCAAAATCCTGTTAATAACAGCAAAAGAGAAAACACCTGAGGCCAGAGGAAACATCGTGCATGGAACAGCCAGGACCTGCCCCTGATGGGCTCTGGGGTTTGGAGGGCAGGCAGTGTGGCAATTCCATGAGTTCTGTACCCAGAACCCAGCTAACTAACCCAGCCTCTTGCCCTGTCTGACACTTACAGCAAGGCTTGTGCATTGTAAGGAGAATCTTGTACTGAACCTTCTCCACACCTTAGCACTGTAAAGGAGCTTCCAGGAGCCCCCCAGAACTCAGCTTGCTGTGTACATCATGTAACCAAGATAGGACAGAACACTCACCATGCATTGCAAAATGCAGCCTCAGACCCTTACATACAAACATGTTTCAATTGCAAGAAGCAAACCACTCAGGTTTTGGAAGTCAAGGATTTAAAAAAAAAAAATTAAAAAAACCTTAAAATTGACTTAGCAGGTGTTTCCCCAAGCAAACAAAAGCTAGAACAGACTTCATGTTCTCTAAGCAATCCAGAGGAGTCCTTTGGACTAGTTCAAGACCAGCTCTGAAAGGATTTGAAAGTATTTCTTAAGAGGGCACTCCCTGGCTTTCCTTCAGAAAGAAACTATAGCAAGAGCTTTACACAATGTCAGCTGTGTTTAACTTGATCACCTCAGCAGATACCCCTGTGTACTACTTTATTCACTCTAATAAATAAGCAGGCTTTGCTTTTTAGGACATAAAAACAGTGAAACAAGTGACAGGGATGATAATGCTTTCCTGCTATTATGTGTAAATTAATAAAGCAGATTAATAAAACCCGAAGCTTTTGTATGTGAGATCGTTCAGGAGAGAACCTCAAGCCCAGCCAAGGATCAGGTTCTTGTAGCACACTGCCTATTGCAGATGAAAATTTAAACTTTCCAAAATGGCTCTTGCTTTCATCAGGTATAAAATCCGCAGGGCTGTTTGGGTTTTTTTTCTGTTCTGAAATTGGCAGAGGTGGCAGGCCAATAACAGAATGCACAGAAATGACACTTGGGAAACAAGTGCACAGCCTGTGGCAGGGTTTAGAACTATAAATAAAACAAACTTGCCCTCCACAAAAAACTGAGGATGTCTCAGCATTAACTCAAAAGAAATGGGGGAAAGTCAAATAAATTAAAAAAAAAATAAATATACCAAGTGCCTAAGGTGGTAATTCAAAAGCCCTCAGTATTAAAAAAAAAATAAAAATTCTTGTTTAATCAATAAAATGCCACTAATTACATAGGGGATGCTTCTTTCTATTATTGTCATCAGAGCCATCAGGTTTTACCAGGGCTCAGAACAGCCTCATTTCATTATGCAAATTCAAGGACACAGGTAGGCAGTGGCATTGAGCAGCTTCATGTACTGAAGTGCTCTGGCAGGTGTTCTCTGCTCACATAAACCCTGCAAAACTGCTGGGCACCAAGATTTAGCCTTTTTTCCATTGAAAAGCTCCAATCTTCCAGCTCACTTTTCAAGCCATTTCAATAGATTATTTCAAATGACCTCCAAATGTTATTCTATGCCAGTCCTTTATGTATTGCAAATACTTTTATAACTAAGAAGCAGCTACCTAGAATACGTAATTAAAAAAAATATTATTCAGATTTTGTATCACCAATAAATTTTCAACATAATCACCTGTTGGTAGTAGCTCATAGTTTAATTCTGCTATTACCCTTAATCCTTTTAAGCAGGTGTTTATCTAGTTGGGCACTTTGCATGGGTTTAGTCTGTATTTTTAGGTAACCTATTTATCAAAATTTTGAGAGAATTAATCGCTGGAGGACAATTAATCGCAGCAGTCAGACTGCAGAGTCATGCTGGGCATGACTGGTCAGAGGTGTCACCTTAAACCCTGGCTGCAATCCTTCCTACAGTAAGGAACTTCCTAGGGAAAAAAAGAAAAAAAACCCCAAAAACACACACCATAACCCATAGGGATGATGGAGAGCAGGTGCCAAACTTATTAATAAACTTCAGAGCACACAGAGGTGACCCCCACAGAAAACAGAGTTTCCCCCAAACTCCACTGCCTTCAGCTTTTACCAGCTCAGCTTCCCAAGCCCTGTGCTTTTCTCTCACAGGTTATGTGCCCTGGAAACACAGAAACTACGGACACAGCTCCCAGCTCCGAGAAAAAAACAAGGAAGAGCATCAGAAAATGGCAAATGTCAAAAGGCTGCAGCAGTGACGACTGAAACACAGGCCTGCACTCAGTCCTGAACGGGAAAAGGAAATACTCCTTTGGGAAGATGGAAATAGCAGCTTCTACAAACACGGATGCAATTAACACCCCTCCCACCCACCTGAAGTAGCCGTTTAAGTACTCCAAAGAGCTAAAGAGAACACAACCCCCAAATCCTCTGTGCTAAATTAGAGGCAGAAAGGACCCATTTAACACTAAATTAAATATAATTCCTTGGAAAGCATCGTCTGTGAGTGGCACCAAACCACACCTTAATTACAATGCTCAGTTTCCCTCTGTCCCTGGGCACAGCCACACTTCCTGAGGCACAGTTTCCTTTCTGCAGGTCGATTAATGCAAACAAATTGCACTTAACCTAAACACTTGGAATTTTAAATACTAAAGCCTGTTGTCAGTTGCCTTTTATTATATACTTGTGGCACCAGTGCTCTAATAAAGAGCAAAGTGTCGATATGCATCACATGGAGTGATACACAAGGCAGCTGTGAAGAGTAACACAAACCTGCAGAACAGTATTAAAAAAAAAAAAGGTAAATTTACATTGCTTTCAATAGCATTCATTTTAAAAAAACCAAAGAACCGCTGCTCTTTTTTGGAACACAGTGAATTTTAAGCATCTCTGTATTTTAGTAGAACAGTTGAATTATTGTTATACACAGAAGAACCAAAAAGTTTGGCACTTGTAACAGTTTGCATTTGTTATTGCATCCTCCACTCTGCATGGCACATGCATATGGTAGCAGAGCCCATGCAGGCTGCACGGCCACAGCATTTATGGAACAGAGAAACTGCAGCTACAACAGGGAAAAAACTCCCCAAACCCCTCACTCCTGTACTTGTACATTTACTGAGTCATGCAGGCACCAGAAATATTGCAAAGCAACCAAGCTGCCTGGTGTATTCTGGAGGGGGAGTTCACGAGCCAGGCAGTTCAGTAGCTCTGATAAAAACTCTTATTTTCATCAAGATCTCTGCTCCTGAAGGCAGGCTGTGTGCCAGGCACGTGCTGTGCAGTCAAACACCAGGGACACAGCCTGCCCACAGCTATCAGCAAGCTGATTTTGAGCTTCTTCTGCTTTCAGAATCACCTCTGTCCTTTTGTGTAATTTCGTATTAATTTGCCCTCAATTTAAAGGTGAAGTACCCTCAAAGCTACAGAAATTCACTTGACCAGAAGCAGCTGGGTTGACACAGCACTTTAACAATAACTAAAATTTAAGGACTAGATGACAAAATATTTAAGGACAACCAGACCTTGCTATGGTACAGCAAAACAGAAGACTCTTCAGTATGCCTCTTCTTCAGGTTATAAAACCAGAAAGGGAGAGGATCTGAAGTCCAACCCTGACTCTTTAGGAATACGAGCATCTGTCAAGGCCAGGTAAGGAACAGAGCCAGGCCAGGCATGTGCCTCCCTCAGAAACTCAAGGGATTTATTTTATGAGAGCAACAGCACTTTACACCTTTGTTTCTGTAATCCCTCTCTGCTGTGCACAGCAACCACAAGACTACAAGTGTAAAACAAGCACAGAGGACACTGCTGGGTGCTTACAGTAACATACATTTTTTCCCTCCACTTTTCCCCTAAAATTAACAATTCCAAACTTTTTCCAAAATTATCTGTGGCACATGAAAAAAATGAAGAACAAACTTTTCTTGGGGGAATTGTGGGAAGAGATGGAGTGAGGGGAGAAAAAAGCTATCACTCATCCCATCTTCCAGAATTCCTACCCCATATTTGGTGTTTTTCTCATTTCAGTAGCTGGGGTTGGTCCAGTTCCTCAGCAGGGAAAGGGAAAAAGATGCAGAGGCCCAGCCCAAGTGCCTCAACCTCAAGGTGGCCCAGCCAGTGCTCATCCTGCACAGACAGCTGGCCAGGACACACATTCAAACCTGTGGAGGACCTGGCTGAATGTCAGTGCCAGCTCACGAGCTGGGAGGAATTAAGGCCACTATGCCAAGCAAGGACAACTTAAACAAGTTTCTAAAATGCCAAACCACCTCAAACCCCTGGACTGCAACTCAGAAAAACTCCTGAGTTGTTTCCCATGTGGTTCAGCCATCATGTGCAGGGGTACACACTGCCAGGGGAGCAGGGACAGCTGAGTGCTGGCATTTACCAGTGAACCCAGTTCCATCTACAGCTGTTTGCATGTTCAACACACTCAGCAAACTGGTGACCTCCCTCCTCTCAGCCCCTCTGGTATCATCACAGCCTCCCCCCACTTCTGAAGTTAACCATCCCTCAGAAGAGAGAAAGAAAAGTCACGTCAGCTCTGCCTCTTCACTCCTACACCATCACTGGTGCAATCCCTGGAGAAAGGGGAGCCTTGGCTTCAAAGCCTTGCCCCAAATTCAGAAGGAAATCAAGCCTGGTTATTGCACAATCCAAGGGATGCACTCACAGATCAAAGCTGGACAGACAGACAGACAGACATGAGTCAGACCCCAGAAGACACATCCCTGCCCTCCTGCACACACAGAGGCTAGAACAGCTCCTGGATCAGTCCCACAGACAATGCAGATGGGGAATGGGCCCATCCCCTTAGGCAAGGCCAAGGAAGCCAGTTTTGATATCTCAGGAGTGCCTGAATCTTGAGCACGAACCCAAAACCCCATGAGAGATCCCTGGAGACTTGGTCCCCAGCCACGTAGAACGTGACACGGGTACAATGTGCTCAGAAATTCAGTTTGTGACTGGTTCAGATACAGAGGCTTAAACTTCTTGGTCAAATCTCACTGAGTACATTTGCAACAAGCTCCAATCACCAGCAGAATTGTTTGTTTTATTTATGTTTTCTTTAAAAAAAAAACAAACTAAGAACACCTAGTGTTAATCCTATTCTAAGTGTAAACATTTGGTTCAGTAACTTGAACTGCAAAACACTGCTAGAGTATTTACTTGGATTTATCATGTGCATTTATCACTTACGTTTTCTGGATGCTGAATGCCCTCAAGTGTACAGGGAAGCTACAGGGACTCAGGAGATAGCAGCTGGCAATATTCTGAATAACATTTTCGGAAGTTTTCCAAGCCACTTAGAAAACTGAGCTCAAAGTGAAACAGATACTTAGGAACATTCATCACTTTTGAATATGGGATCTTGGCACTTTGTCTGAGGAAAAAAAATTGATCCATGTAAGATTTTTCAAAAATGGGAAGTTTTACAGATAAACTAACAGCACTTGATTTATTTCACAAGACAGCCAAGGATGGAAATAGTGGTTCACATTTCTGTAGTAAAGCATTATATATAAATTTAAAATCTAAAGACATATATATACATACACCAAGTTTACTGCAATGCATAAATATATAAACCTTTTAATATGCCAACTAATATAGGTCAGAAAATTGATGTATATAGTTCAAGTTTTGCAGCACTTCAGCATTGTAAAAAATTTTTAAACAAAAAAAAAGGTCAATGCATTGGCTGCTGCCCTTTTCCCCACCCTCCCACACTCCTCTGCTCAGGAATCAGAGTAATTCCAACCCCGCATCAGTGCTATGGAAGGACTGAGCAGAAATAAGTTTCAGAATGGCTCTTCAAGCACTATTTTGTGAAATACCGATATTTTAAACTATTTTGGGATCATATTTCAACATATGTAAGATGATTTCAATAAAGATGACGAAGGTGAACACTAACACAACTGAGGGCAGAGTTTGGCTTGTCTGAGGTCCACAAAGTTGCAGAGTGGAAAGTCTTGTATGTAGTTATAATACTGGTTGTACAAAGTCTCCTTTTCTGAAGGGCAGGAGGTATTATTTCTATTTTCTATCTCTCCCATTTTATTCCTTTTAAATAAATACAGGTTATGTACCGCCCATCACAACAACAATGAAATCAAAAATTGAGGTAAAACTGTTCTACCAGCTGATCTTGACTACGAACAAAAGTCAATTAAATATCACTACTGATGAGAACAAGGCTTAGTAAGAAATAAAATGCAAGATACTAAGTTCTTCACTATAACCACACCATAAAACCCAGCTTTCAAAGTCAGATAGCAGTAAACAAGACTGTACTGTAGCACAGAAATCATTAGTAAACCAACTTTTGATCCCAGTTTAAAGTACCTGTACAAATTTTCCTTAACTCTTAGTCCAAAACCCACGTTTTCTGCAAAATAAATATATCCTTGTCATATTTCACCTTTGTTCTAAGAGACATAAAATACGCCTTTCTACGATCCTCAGTCTTAAAAACCGATCCTCAGTCTTAAAAACTGTCCTTAGCTTGCAAGCAACCTGAAGTAAAAAGGAACACAATCTATTTAATTTGTCCTTTTGTTCTTACCAAAAGCAGCAATCATCACTAACAGTTCCAGACATGTCTTCCCTTTTCACTTCAAGAAAAACAACCACCAAAGCCCACCCAGAAGCACACACCACCCACCTCCAGACCAGTTCATCAGGCTACTCGAATGACAGCGTAGAAAAAAAAACCAGTTTACTTCTTTGTGGTGTACTGTACCCATTTTCTGGGGTGTATCCATTTCAGATTAGTCCATTTTATATATATTAAAAATATTTGTCAGAATGAAACCGTTGCAAATGAATGAAAAACCGTATGTACACACCTCCACCATTTTTTAGGCACAGACCTTATCTTTTGAGAAAGGACTAGAAATAAAAGGTGCAACGACCAACACATCCTGTGGCCTCATGCTCCAACAGCAGCACACCAGGGAGGTTGGTTATCGTGTAGCTTCTGTGTATTACAGCTATCCAGTTCCAGATAGCACATGGATTCGTATCAGTTCCCCGCAGGGGAAACGCACCTGAAATCTTTTTTTTTGTTTGTTTTGCTTTTTGATAAGCTTCGCCAAAGGAAACCTATTCCCACCAGTTTCAGACACAAAAATCCTCCTTCAATAACACGGTTTAAACTCCAAATGGTTACGACTGAAGGTGTTTCCTTGATCTCCCCTTTTATTTTTCCCCTTCTCTTCTTTTTTAATGTGTACTTAAGTTATTTGTTCCCAAAACAAGTACTGAGACTCAAGCTTTGTAAGCATTTAAAACAAAAACAGTTACCATACCAAAGCACAGCATACAGTGTAATTTTCAGCTGTAATTTCTCAGCTTTTTCCTTTAAATAGAGCTAGATTATGGTGGACTGCACAGAACTCTTCCAGTCTCCTCCCCTGGCAGCACGCGGATCACGGAGAAGGTACTCGGATGCGGAACAAGCCCTGCTGCAGCTGCAGCCGGAAGAGTTTGCAGTTGGCGATCCGCAGCGCTGCGCAGCCCGTCCGCCGCAGGTCCGACGGGAACAGCGGCTTCGTGCGCTGCCAGGTGCCCGTGCTCCTCTTAAATTCCCTAACATAGTCATAGTTTGTACCTGAATTAACAAAAAAAAAAGGAGAGTTGGAATGCTTAAAACTCACTGCAAGCTGCCACCATGTTTAAACTCTCGTAAGGCAAATGCGTGAAGGAGAGTGTGCGCAGGAATGCAAATCAGTGTTCAGATGGGACGATGAAACTGTTGTCAAAAGGGAACTGCTACGACATTTCTGATCTACTTAAACCCACCAAATTTAGAATTTCGTTTGCTTGTATTTTGGAGAAAGCCCTGCTCCACACTCATATACTCATAAAGTCTTCCAAATCTCTTTTACAGAGCGTGGCCAGATGCTGGCAGCTGAGAACTGAACACGTTTGCTAGCACACATCTATTTGCTTGGGACTGAGAGCCAAGAGTCACCATCACATCCATATGAACCCACTGGACGATGCCCCCAGAATGCAGAAATGCCTGTTTCCCCCTTCAAAGACAGGAGCTACAACCTCAGGCACTAACAGGTCTTCTTACATTTAGATAAAAGCAGTAACACGCTCTTAGTCTTGACCTCTCGTGGTCTTCAAACTAATCAACCAAATCAATCCAATGCTCATAGCACTGAACTTGTTACTGAAGAGGTCCAAAACCAACCTGTGTGTTTCTGTATGTCCAGCATATTCCCTCTGACCCACAGTGACAGAACAGTGTCCCAGCCTCTTATTCTTAAAATGTTCAGCCTCATCTGTGCCAAGTATTCAAAATATTGGAAGGAAATGAGCTTAAAGAGGTTTTTAGTCCTGGTTCTGACCTGTATCGAGATCTCCAATCACGTATATGCTGGCTCCGATGGGCACAGCTCCATACACAAAAGAAGAGCTAGTTGGGATACATAGGTTCTGGTCATTTAGATAAATCCACCTGTAAAAATAACAATTAAACAGGATTTGATTTTCAATGAGCACATCTTAAAAAAATAATCCAGAGGTGTTTTGCAGCTGTAATCTTTGACTCATGAGCAGAGAGTACATATTAATTTGTTCTGTAAAGGGAACATTGTATAGTTTGGGGCAGTTCTGGTTTCTCCCAGCCAGGAAAAGCAGCTAGTACTGCTGTATCCTGAAGTTGCTTAATTTAAGAATTGCTCTAATCATCTGTGTAATCTACCTATAATAAATTCTTTTTGCAGCCAACCAGTGTGACCTTCTGGAAGAGAGCAAGCATGTTAGAGACCCAACAGCTATACCAGTCAATCTCCCCTACAGAGAAAGTTTTAGGCAGTTTTGTCTTAAAATTAGTCTTTAAATTGTCTTTAAAATAAACACATAAGTTTTAATGATCCATAGCAGGGGAAATAACAAAATGCTATAGCAGAACCTTGTTATTAAGCAGTGTCTCCCCCATATAATTCTTCAACTTGTTTAATAGTGCTTTATCAGAGACAACAAAATTTGCCTGCTATGAAGAATTGCAGCACTTGGCAATGCTTAACTTCAAACAAGGGATAGAAGACTGGAAATCAAAGTGGTAATGGAATTTGGAAAAGAAATGTCCTTTATCTGGAATTGCCACAGACCTTCCCAGTCACATACCAGGCTCTTTTCAAACCCTTTCCAGCTCCTACAGTAATCTTCCAATTCCCCTGTGTTCACTGTAAGCACAGGCTCATTTCAAGACTACATCAGCCTGATCTTTCCACCAAATGAAAAGCAGTTTTCCATGTTGAAGCCTTTGGAAAGCAGGTAGGGATGTACTCCTCATCCACATGGGATGCTGGTTTATAAAGAGGTCCAAAAGTTATCAGCATCCTCTCTGTGGTTCTGAAACAAATTCCTACAAAATGCTGCTGCACCTTTGCAGATGTTGTGACAGTTCATGTACAGACTGTGAGATGTACAAATCAAGGGCATTTTAGGGGACTGCTCCTATACTTTCTATTAAATAATTTGCAGAGAACATTAAAGTCTGAGAAACCTTTGAAAATTAGCCCATATATTTTCATGGCCATGCCAGGTTAATTTGAAGGAAAAAGAAAATGCCCTTCCAGATACTGCTGACCTTTGAAAATTCTGCATCATCTTAACTCCCGATTCAGAAGTAAACCACTCTTCTGGCACTGAAGGAGATGCCGCTCCATATCAATTATCTTGGAGACAGAAATCAATTTTTAAAGGGCAAATGAAAGGATTAGCCATCCATTATTTTTTCTGTGCTGTACACTGAAGGATTAACGCTCTGTGCTAAGCAAGGAAATGGTTTGTAGCTGTCACACAGGAGGACAGATGAACTAAGGAGAGAAAAGGAGAAGTTCTCTACAGTGGTTCAGAAACCCTCACAGATCAAAACAACTTGCACCATATTTTATTAGCTTCCTTCCCTTACTGTAGAAGGAAGACACAGTATCTTCACTGCTTTTTAGCAGCAAGTGACCTAGAATTCTGAAAACTGAGTAAGTGGCAGAGAAACGCAGAAGGAAGACTCGATTTTTTTTTTTTAAATTCTAACTATAGGACCAGGTTAAGGAAGGGAAAAATCTCAGGAGTTTATCTGCACGAGATACTCTGGGTTTTGGAGTTTAAATAAAAAACCTAAACCCACAGCGTGAGACCCAAGCATTTTCCTACTGTGCATCACCAAAGGACAATACTAAAGTATCTGTAGCAGCTTGTGAAAATTCATCCTCAGTCTTTCTCAACGTGTATACTTTAAAAAACAGGCACCACTTTTCAGGAACATTCACAGCAGCTTTAGCAGTTAAAACTAGGAAGGAACAAAGAGAGGAAGGGCAAGGGGTCACATTTCATCAGAATTTGACTAAGCTCCAGCTTAATGTGGGTTGTGCCTGCTGTTTGAACAGTATGGAAAAAACACCATGACCAAAAATTCACAATCTTCAGGAATCTAAAAACAGTCCTTGGAATAGAACTCTTGCGTACTTCCCCGGGATGCCTCCACTCAAACCGAGTCCAAGAGGAGCAGGGGGAAGGCAAGTCCTGCTGCAACCACGGGCAGAAGTGATGCCTCTGAAACTGGAACAGGCTTCCACCCAATTTAAAAAAAGAAGGGAAGGAATCCTGATTTTTTTTCAGTCTTAAAGTGAGACAAACAAAATGATCCATCCACACTGCTGTAATTAACGAGTGGGATGGGGGTAACTGCTTTATTTCCAAGTGGGAAGTAAATAAAGCTGTGATACAGAACCAACATATTCCAGACACGTCACCTCAAAATCACCCCAGCAGAGAAAGGAAGCCTGGAAAGGAATGGAAATCCATGTTCCTCTCAGCTGACAGTGCTATCAGTCACCCAGTGTTCTCATTACATGTGCATAAGCACTTGCTTTTAACCAAATTCCTGTACTCTGACTGGAAGAATGTTGCTAATTACACATACTGTGTCACAAGACTATTTAGTTCACTAGTTACCTACTGCTGAAAGATCTTCCTTATTTTTATGATGTTCCAGTAGCAAAAAGAACATTGTAAAGGATATTTTACCAAAGTGCTGCTTCTGAAAATTCTTTGTCACTTTTATCCCCCTTAATACTTTAATGCAAATTTTTGCAATTTTTTTTTGAATTATGAAAAGAAGGAAGAAATCCTACCCCTCTTACAGGCCACTAGGGAAAGGCAGCAGTGGCCATACACCAGCAGACCTTGCAAAGAATCCTAAAGTCAATTTGGGCTCTATTAAATATTTCCAACTATCCATTGAAAAGAAAAAACCCAAGTGTGTACATATATCATCCAATTCTCCACTCATCTACATGCTACAAAAGGTGTATTATAAATTATGAACTCTGACAGAAAGAAAGTCTGACCCATCAAGGTCCTGAATATGTATTTGAGACTTCCTGCTTTTTATGGGGTAGACCAACACTGGATCACTGAGTGAAAGATACCTTCAACTTTCCATCTTCCATTTTCACATTCATTAAATCTGTTTTTAGCTTGATCGATATTTTAAAAAACAGGATACAATGCACACAAAGCTCAGTCCACAGCCTTTGAAAAAAAAAATCTACATCCTGCAAAAACCCTGCAGTCTGGCTTTTTCTATCTTTGGGTTCACTTAAATCCACTCATGCACATGACTCTAAAGACAGGCTGACAAAACATTTATTAATTGAAAAATCTCAGTTACAGCAGCACTTGAAGTATGAGAATTATTTCCTACATTACCCTGCTCACATTTCATGTGGATGCTACTATTCTGTCTCACTTCATTTATTTTATTACTTGTTTATACAGCACAGCTTAACAGGAGTCTCAATGTTTATTTTTTTGCTAGCGTGAAGATCTCAGCATATCCCCAGTTCTTTGAAAAGTCTGCGTCATGGTTAAGAATAACAACTTTGAAAGACTCTGCGCTGTGAGTTATTTTGGAGTAAGTTACTGTCAAAGTAAACAATATTAAACAAGTCCAGTCCTTTAATCCAATTCAAGCCAGAATTATGGCAGCTTACATGAATTAATGTGTTTATATACTGATGTGAGTACATCCTTAGACATTCACACTGGAGGAAAACCTGTAACTCAGACACTCAGACTCTGCGTGCCTGGGATGATGCTGGACCCTGTGCTCTGGCAGTGAGGCCTGAGGCACACATGGAAATCTGTGCAGGTGACACAGGTGTGCACTGCTGCACGTACCCCATAACCACCATCATCCCATGGCTGAACTCACAGCCCAGAGAGTTCTCTCCATCCACACAGAAAGTGATCATGGAGTTCTGCACTTACTTAAAAACAGCAGGAAAAGCCCACAGCTCATTACAAAGTATGCAGTATTGGCACGTAACTATTAAAAAGTCACAGTGAATTTTGGTTTGAGACTGCTGGAGTTGATCTGCTACACAGATCCCTGAGGGTACCAAAACCTGGGAAAACTGGCAGACCCTGGAGCTGAGTGCTGGAAATAACACAGAGACACTGCACCCTCTTCTGGCTACAGCACCCCTGGGCTGAGCTGGAGCCTTCCAAACCCCAGGAGCACCACCCCCAGGCAGCTGCTGCCACCATCCCAGCCTTCCCTGGTCCCCAGTGTCCACAGGAACACCCACAACCCGTACCCTGCCTGCAGGTTCACGCTGAGTTAAATTTCTAAGCTCAGAGTGGGCAGTGGCAGAGCAGAAAGGAAAAGTCTGATTATCCCCACTGCCCTCCCCATGTGTCTCCTCCATCAGCTCCATCAGCTCCCTCTGCTGCCCCCCGTGCCAGCACGGCCCTCACACCCAGCACTCAGAGCAGCTGGGGCAGCTCTGAACTCAGTGAATTCCACCACTGTTCCAGGAATCCTGGAAGGCCTTGGGGATGCCACCAGGCAAAGACACAAACGCATCCGTCCCACCGTGGCCGGCGTGGGAGCTGCAGTCAGCAGGTGGCACCACGGACTCACCTGCAGCACCCAGGCCGGGCCCTCCCAGATCCCCAAACTCCACGGGAGCTCAACCTGCATCAACCAGTGAAACAGGTTTGCAGCCACTGCTGAGGAATCACGAGCTATAACCTTCTGAAGAACAGAATCAGGCTGGAAATATTGCAAGTCAATCAGCTGAAAATAGCAAGTAGGAGAAGAGGGGAGCAGTTCTTTCCCTTTCAAAGACATCTTGCAAAACATTAATAAACTTCTACCATTGCCCCAGCCCCCAGAAGGCTAGCAAACACTAAGGGAGCATCAGCAGCAACAGCCCCTCTGATCTGTCTGCTTCTTTTAACCAATTTAAAGGATGTTTTTCTTCAGCTTCATTTGATTATAGCTAGTTTAGACATCACTTTGAACAACAGAGAAGACCTCTTCATACAGAAATTAAAGTCTCTTTACAACCATATCTTGCAAGAAAATTATATAATGAATTTACATCTACTGTTCTATTTTTGTGTCCTTTTATACAGGTCACTGTCATAAATCAGTCTTGATCTTCTAATAAAGACATGCTAATCTCCTTCACTTGTTAATAAGCCTTGAAACATCTGACCACAAAGTCTTTTTAAAATTTAATTTATGAAAGAAGAATAATCCAATTTACAGTTATATGCAAGCAAAAAGTCACTGGAAGAACCAAGCTTGTCAGAGAAGAGAGAATAAGGTGACTAAACAAAAAATTCACTGTAAGGTAACATTCTGAATGGTTACCACATATAGTAAGGTGGATTTCACTACCAGAGCCAAGAGATAACAAACAAAGCAATCAGAAGCAAATTCCAAACAAACAGGAGATGAGGCATGCAGTGTGGTGAGGTGGCTGTGGGATGTATAGCATCCATAGTGTCTTTCCTGTGGCAAAAGCCCACATGGCTGCCATCAGATATAAATGCTTGGAACAGAAATGCATGAAATTTCTCATCTCTAGTTTAGGAATTCCCTAAGCTGCAAATCTTTGGAGATAGGATTGCATTATGAAGAAATACCCCTGTACATACATACGTTCCTCCACAGAACCATGGAATAGTTTAGGTTGGAAAAGACCTGTAATGAGCACTCAATGGAGCTGTGGGCACAAGTAGGGGTGGGGGCAGCAGTACCCTGAACCTGGGGAAACTGCAGAGTGCAGGGGAAGAACCACGAACTCCCTGTGTGACCAAGGTGCTTCTCCTGTCCAGGGGCACCCAAGACCCACACAGTGGCTCCAGGGCTTTAGGCTTGGCATGTTAGAGGGAAAAGTGGAGTGGATGGGCCTTCAGTGACAGCCCTACCAGGTCACAAAACATGAAATGAGCAACAGATACATGACAAGAGCTCATGTGCTTTGGAGTGCAGGAACAAGGGGTGAGGGAACAGCCAGACGACAGGATGGCAAGTTATCTTCTGTGTTAGAGCTGCAGCCAGTTACCTTTTAAACTCATCATGATAAAACTCTGATTTGCACGTCACCATCTCACTGGCTTGGCTGTCGTCACGACTCCTGACCCCACCAAACACATAAAGCTCAGAGGCAACTCCACAGGCCACTGCCCCAAATCTAAAAATCCAAACAAGGAAAGAATATTAATGCAATGAATCAAACTCCTTTTGCATACCCTTCTGAACTGTCTTCATCTTTTACTCTTTTATTTATTTATACACTCAGATGCCTTAAATATCCAACAAGAAAAGATGAGTCATGGATATTAACTGCAAGTACCTAATTCAGATCACTAAAGAATAAACCAGTAAAAATATTTCTCTCTAAAAATGTTCTGAAGTTCCAATTGAACTATAATTTCTAGTTTTCATTTTGCATTAGGAAACTATTGTTTGTAACATCAGGGCTATGTTTCTACAAAATTTGTATTTATTGTTTGGATGCTTGTCTTTATTCAGGCCACCATGACTCAGAAAGGCCTGGTGAGATTCATAGGCCATCTTCACAGATCCATCAGAAAAAAGGACACTTTCCTCCCAGCAGAGAGTTGGAAAAGGAATCTAATGCCCCCTCTTCCATTTTCCCTCACCTCCTCTCTTTGAGAGGACAGATTGCTGTCCACTGCTGAGTCCTGGGGTCGTAACACTCCACAGATTCGAAGAGTTTTCCATAGGAGCCTCCACCCATTGCATAGATTTTCTTCTTCATAGCTGCATAGCAGCCAATCTTATGGAAAAAAAAGAAAAACATATCTAAAATTACACACAAATGCACAGTATTGAAAGCTGTCTATAGACATCTATAGACACACACAGAGGCATTTGGGTTGCCTGTACCATGTGTCAAACAATGCAAAGAATAAAAGTGCTCAGAGTTTTGTTTTGGTGTATAAAGAGAGAAGAAGCCACTCACTCCCATTTCATTTAGAGACTATTTGCCACAGATTTTACTTGAAGCAAAAGATTAAAATACATTTAAAAAAAAAAAAAAATATATATATATACACACATATATATACACACACACATATATCTGCATTGACTGTTTAACAAGAAGCAACACAATAAATAGGATGTAGTTTTTACCTTTCTAACCATGGTCAAGTCTGGCTGCTTGGTCCAGGTCCGGCTATAAATATCATAGCTCTCCATAGAGATCAGCTCCCTTTCACCATCCTCACCTCCCAGAATATACAGAATCCCATCAATCTCTACCACACCAAAATTATGTCGTGCCTAAGGAACATCAATAAAGTCAACATTGAAAAACATACCTGCCATTGTCAATAAATGAATACAGTCTTATTTTTCAGAGTATCTGTCTGCAAAGTGGTACTGGTATTATGTCTGGCTTTTGTTTTGTTTTTAATGGCAAAGTCCTAAACACCAGCATAAGATTATTAATTTAATCAACTAAACAAACAAAGGGTATCAACACAACAAGAACAACAAAAAAAAGGGCAAAGCAGCAGAAGCCAAAGAGACCACACAGAAATCTAAGAACAGAGCTTGGCCATATTTTAGTTCCCATAGTAGTGGTCTCCACAATGAAGCTGTTGCTTTCAGGTCTCTATAGCAGCAAAGCCTGGCCCCATTCTCTGTGCAAAGGCAGCTCTTCTGTTCTGTATGTATGAGCCCAGCTACCCCTCATTCTCACAGCAAACATATCACAAGCAGGAAACTTAATGCATCATAACTAAAACTGTAGCCAAATCTACATGCCTTTGTCAACCAGAGATTGCAAAGAGGAAAATCCTGTGGTAAACAACTTCTTAATAAACACCCTGTGCTGATTCACAAAGATAAAAAAACACAGGTGTATTAAGGATATATGTTTACAAATAACAAACTGTTACTTTTGAATGGAATGTAATGATGAAGAAGGAAGCATTAACTCAAACCAAACCTAAATATGTCTGTGCAAGCCAAGTTCTGTATGTTGGCCAGTCCTCTGTCCATCTTTTCTGCACAGTCCGATCCCTTTGTCCATCTCAGAGGTCTCTTGTTTTAGAAGGCCAGTATACGTAGAACATTAAGTATACTATAGGACTGATTCATTATGAAATTCCTGAAATTTTGTAGGTCATCTTACAGTTAGCTCTTCACCAATTGTTTAGTTTTTCCAGATCCAGCAGTCAGCATCAGACCACAAGAACAACAGGATATAAACAGAAGTCAGTCTGTAGCATGATTTTGAATGTGTAAGATGCAAGCGACTGGAGATTCAGAATAAAATTTTGCAGAAGAAAAGGAACATTTTGCCAAAGTAAAAACTTAAATCCCAACAGTTAGATAGAGATCTTGCCTCATGCATTGGTGGTAAGGAACTCCATGAATTGGTGTCTGGATCATATTTCTCTCCAGAGCTTAGCGTTCCCTTGTTTTCATCCTGACCACCAAGCACAAATAAAAATCCTTCTGTAAAACAAAACGTAACATGATCTTAGAACAGGACTCTCAAGAAGAGGACTCACACCTGCACACTGAGCAAAACAACATGACTGCTGAGCTGTATTCTGGAATTCACCAGGAGATCCAGACCAGTCACAGGTCAGACTCTGGACTGGAGAAGGTAAAGCACATACTTACATCTGACTCAGGTCTACCCCTGCACATACCCTTCAACATATTCAGTGATGCAGCAACTAGGATTTACTTAAAACATGAAATACTCCTGAAGAGACAGATGTAGCAGATTCCCACAAAATGTTGCAGGAATGATTTTAAGACACTCAGATGACAGGGATTTTCACAGAATCAAGTACAGTTTTGGGCAGACAAAGGGGAAGCATGAAATAACCCCAGTGCAGTCAGTATTAAAGAAAATATATTACTATAAGCTGTATCTCAGATTCTGAAGCACTGGTAAGTTTTCATAACATTGACTTTACAAAGACAAAGTTCCCCTTTACCTGCTGACAATACTCCATGATTGATCCTTGGAATACTCATAGGAGCAAGTTCAATCCAGAGCTGTCTATTGGGATCATAAAGAGGACACATACACCGCATCACTGAGGTTGGTTTCCGTGATCTGAACACAGGGTGGGGAGGGAACAAGCAGAAACAGAAAGACAAAGACAGAGTTTTACAAGTTCACTGTTAACACCTCGTGTCCAAAGCTTGCTTGTTCTTGTTTTCCTGCATATTCATCACGTGGCATTTCCCTGGTAAGGAGAAGACCCCCAAACCAAACATGTAAATTGAGTTTGTACACACTTGGAGACATAAAAAACTGATTCACTGCATTCCTACTGTATCTGCCTGTAACCTTTTTTATGAACTTTGAACAAGCTAAGAAGAGAGTATTAGTAATGTCTGAGTAAAGTGATCCACAAACTGATATGCAAAATGCTGAGTGGTTTACTACATTTCTATAAAGAGCTAACATCTAAATGCTAAATTTATTTAAACAGGACAGAACCCTCCCTTCTTCTGCAGGGGGTACTCAGGAAAGGAAAGGGATTATTGCGTGGAACAGGAATTTTCACCTTATCTCAGATGCACCAATAATGACTTTTTTTTTTGGAACCACATCTATTATAAACAAAACAGTTTAAAGCGCATATTCATTACTTCTAAGTTTTGTTACAGATGCTTTTCAGATCACCAAAAATGATTCTGTGTTTAATTCTGTCCAGTTAAAAAAAAACAAACGAACACTTACTGAACAAACAACCCTACTCTAACCTTACTACAGGTTGAATGTCAGGAACAAAATAACTATTTACTGCTGAATCATCCCCAGAGGTATTTCAGGTGCGTCTGATTAAAACAAACTCAAATGACAGAGTAACCAGCAATAAGTGCACATATTCCCTGCACCCCGTGCTTTCACAGTGCCGTGGGTGCTGGCACCGGGACCAGCTGTGACTCCTCCACACACTTACACTCTCTCCTCCCCCCCAACAGTCACGATGCACTCGGAGTAGCCCCGGGGCTTGAAGGAGGCCAGCATGGCCTCTCCCTGCTGCGGGGGTGTCAGGGGGATGTTGTTGCACTCCTTGACGATCTCTCGGACCAGCGGCTCGCTCATCATCTGCTCGCGCAGGTAGGCGGCATCCAGCCCCGACACCCACACCGCCGACATCACATCCTTCATGTGGACCTGCGGGAGGCAGCAGGGACACACAGTCACCCCAGCACGGAGACGCACGGACAGGCAGATGCTTCTGTCTTTAGTAAATACTTGAGAGTTTTTGATGCTGGTAAGTAATAAACTATACGACACGGTGTTAGTAAGAAAATGCATCAAGTGCTCAAAGTCTCTCTATAAATATGCGACTTGATTTGTCACCATGTAAACAAGATTATATCATCAAACGTGAAAATGGTGCTTTTTTCCTTAATGCCTATTAAATTATAAAGGCAGCAGATGATATCAACACAGCTTTCACCCTTTTACTGCAATGCCGTGGTCTGCATTTCAGGCAAAATTCAATAAATTCTATAAGTTAGTCTGGAAAGAAACAGATCTATTTCAAGTTCCCACTGATTAGAACGAACACTCCGATTTGCGCCAGGTTCAAAATACAAACATTCGGATGTCCTGACCTTTCTGGATTCTGAATCATGAGAAATCCACCTAATCACCGCTTCAAAGACGTATCTTTCGTTTCCAACATTGAGCTTTTCCATCGACAGCACTTCTTTCAGTTTTTGAGGAGTCAGTTCCAAGAATTCCTCTGTGCTGCTGACATCTCGAAAGTGAGTTTCCAGATACTCTGAGGCAAGGTAGTGAACATGATGCAAACAATAGTGCAGTGCAAAGTCCCGAATACCAATACAGTTCTCAGCAGCTATGCAACCTTCTAAAAACTCACAGCAGAGAGTTTTTAAGTCTGTAAGCAGCAGGAGATCAGCTGCCTGTACCACATCTTGGATAGTTTCTTCATTTAGCCTGATCTGCAAGAATTAATTTATAAGTTATAGCTACTATCACTCATTTGTTCCATGACATGCCCGCATTCATTACACTCATTCTCAGTGGCTGAAGAATGGAGTATTAATGCCAGTGTAAAAATTAGGAGAAACTGATATGACTGCTAACCATTTATTAATTAACACAGGACTGGAAAGGCATTTGCTTGACAGAAGGTGTGCAGCAGAAATTTTGATAAGTTCCTGAAGTAACCAACCATAAAATTGCTCTTCTCATCCAGGAACCCAAAATGAGTTTTGCTGTAATAAATAAAATACTGTTTTTAAACATACATGGCGGAATAAATTTCAAGCCCAATATGCCTTTCCTTTTTCTGCTAAACTCATTCAGCAATCTCAGTCTGGTTCCAAATAAACCAGACACACCAGCTTTAATTCCTGCTAAGGCTGCTGGCAGGCAGATCTGACAAGAGGGCAGCGAGGTGGGCACAAGGGGCAGGGAGGGAGGGTGCCTGGTTACTGCAATGCTCAGTGATGGGGTCTCCATCCCTGTGGGTACCAAAGCAGTCCTCTGTCACAGCTGACAAACACTGCCTGGTTTAAAGCAGATTAATGAAAGTAGCCACTGATTTTAATACAAGCATTTGACATTAACTCTAAATTTTAAAGTCCTTCCCTGCTGCACAAGAAGAGCAGAGACAACTCCTGCCACGACTTCATATGCAGGAGTTTTATCACAAAGCTTTAAACACCTTTCAGGATAGCAGTGTTAAAACTCAAGTTATTTTGCCAAATAGTCCAAGTGAGGTTTAGGGGTTTTTTAATACCATACCTGCCCACTGAAGATGTAATCTAGTATCTCTTTCATGATATCAACGGATATCCCTTCGAGTTCAATCTTGTATGTTGAGCCATCATCCTTTGGAGGATTGTAATTCAATTTTGTTCTAAGAGAAGAGAAAAGAGGAAAGTTTAAAATCATTGGTTGCTCTCAGCTTCTGAAGAATCTGAGATCTCATAATACGGATCTCTTGGGGCACAACAGAAATGTTAAAACCTTTTAATGTGATGGAAATACTGTGCCTTGAATTAGCACGTAGGTATGGTCTCTGATACTGCTCATCACATTTCCAAACTGAACAAATCTGTCAGACTTGCAAACCACCCAGGCCATCAAAGAGCCAAAGTATTTTTTATCCCGGCCCATTCATCACAAACATTCAAAAACTTCACTCAGACCTTCCAACAGAACAACAGCTCTGCTGACAGATGAAACACAAGAATATGCTTTGATAAAGGTGGAAAAAAACCCAAAGCAAAACAAAACCAAAACTTTTTATTTACCAAGGAAGAAATAATTAGAGTTAGCAGATGTGATTGGAATATTCACTGGCAGCACAAACATTTGGATTGCATTACCCTTTTGTGTAGTTTATGATGTTATCAGCCTAATGCTGTGCCTGGCTGTAACCAAGTCATGCACTCACAGTTGCAGGAAACAGCCCACGTGCTGCTCAGCAGAGCTTTAAATATTCATCTACATCAGTGGACACTTCACTTACAAGCCATTTCTTTAAACATACCAGGAGCACTGTGATGTGCCTCTGAATAGAACGTTGGGGGCTAGGGAAAAAGGTGAGGAAGTAAAAATAGCACAGCAAACACTTTGATTTCCACCAGCTGTCAGTGCAAACACTTCTTCCAGGAGAGACAACTTTAAGTGTTCCAAAGGGAGCAGCATCCACCAGTCTGGTGCAAACAGCCACAAGAGCTAATAAAAGATAATTTTTAACATATTTTTCCACATTTTAGTCAATGAAGAATACATTATATAAAGACAAGAAAGTTTGTTTCACTACCTCTGTGTATATATAGTGACCTATATCTACACCACAGGACACTAAAATAAAAGCTTTTAAAACTTTTTAACATTCATTTGAATATACCTTTAGATAGAGCCAGTTTTTTAGTGTGTAAAGCTGTGGCTTTGCTGAGCTGAAAGTGTCCAGGCTCCTACTATCCACACTTATGCTAAGCAAATACATAAATAGGTCTTAGCTAAGGGCAGATTCTGCCTCACTTACTCATATCAGAATAAATGAGTTTCTCACAAAATAAGCTGTAACTCACATCAAATAAAACCTTCATCTGTAAGGAGCTATTTTTAAGTGTGAATAAGGGCAGTGATTTTAGCCCTCTAGTTCATCACCCTCGTGGTCCTGCCTTCACATCCCTTTTCTACTCTGCAGAACACGCGGAGATAGCGGAGCTCGGGTGCCCAGGTACCACTGCACCAGGGCTGGAGCTACTTCCCCCTGTCTGCACAGCACCTGGCACAAGTTGCAATACAAATAACAACAACAACATGGCCTGGATTAGGAAATTGTTAATTTCCTAACACTTGGAAGGAGATGAGGAAAATGATGTGACTCCCATTAAAGCGCGTGCTGCAATAGCAGGCACTGATTTCCAGCTTGTCAGCTGAAACCTCCTGTCCCAAATGTACATTTCCAGCAGAACATACAACGTGTATCTCAACCCAAGCCATCCTTGCCCATGTGCAATGTGCATTTTTCTCCAAAATGTGCCACAGAGCATATATACACAGGGCAATGTGCCTTTTCACTTCTAACAGAGCAAAGGTTTCTTTACATACATTTTTAAATCTATCCAAACTACCTCAATTTACACTTGAGTTCTGGGATTCTCCATTTGTGACAAAAGGCACTTCCTGATTCCTAGGATGAAACTGTGTTTTCTTTTAATTTAACATAAGACATAACAAGGTTCACAGAGTCTGGCTTCCTTCAGCAGAAAGGACAGTTGGGTGATCCCTGGATCTCACACGATTCAGGTACTTGTAAGTAGCTGTTATGATCAAACACACAGCAGTATCTACACAGAACCTGGGGTGTCCAACACATTGTGGGGCTTAAAACAGGTCCAAGGCATACAAGCAGCATGTTGATGCCAGCACTAATGGGGAGATTAAGGAAAGGACTCATGCTACTTATCACTAACTTTCATCTTAGCATCACCTGTACACACCCAAGCTAAATCACCTTATTGCATGGACTTTACACTGACGCCTCCTGGTAACAAGAAAGTGCTGTTCAGAGTTTTTGGGTCTTATCAGGGTAGATGTTCTAATTACTGTGTACTTTTTCAGGCATCAACAGTTCCTAAGCTGAAAAGAAATGACCTAGGTCCTAATACAAGGCCAAAACACAAAGCCAAAGCAGAAAAATAACCTTGAGAACAAATAAAATTACTTCAAAGTTACAGACACTTGTATCTAGGCAAATATTCACCTTATGCAAATGCTTCCCAGTTCAGATTAAGTTTTTTTTCCTGTCATCTGTCATGGGAAGCAATAGTGATCCATCTGTCACATGGTTTTAATTTGTTGGTTAATAAAATACAAGGTTATTTATTTCAGTACAAGTACTTCTGAGCTATGCCAAGAGAGCCATTCCCAAAGGCAGCTGGAGGTACTCCTTGTCACTCATGTCAAAACTGCAGGATAGCTAATGGCTGTTGGGAAGAGGGGAGGAAAAATATGATACAAGGGCATATTATAACCAGGTTTGGGGCTGGAAAAGTTTAAGGAAAAAAAAAAATCATGAGTCCAAATGGAAAGAAAGCTGAAGGAGGAGAGAAAAGTAGGAGGTGTGCAAGCAGAGGGCAAGGAGCCACATCTCCTCTTGCATCACCCAGCACCAGCTGTGACCTGCACCCACACCTCACCAGCAAACTGAGGCCTGGGCAGCCCTGTCATAACACACAGAGACAGAACCAGAAAGTTTCCAAACATGTTTGTTCCCAGTTCAGAAAGACAATGGGCAGCACATGGAGAAATACTTAATCCTTTCCCTCTATCAAATTTCACTTTAGAAAATAAATTACCAGCTATGCTTAAGCAGACACTTTCCAATCTGTCAGCAACTCAGAAGGAGGATGCCTTCCTTCTGCCACGCTCCTCCTCAGGGTGATTTATTCAGCCTGTGATTTGTGTGGCTGAGAGCTGAAAGTGGCAACCCAAGGTGCAGAGATGCACCAGCTGCAGCACAGCTGCTTCTAACACAGGCATGTGACAGCTTCCTACCGTGGACAACATTTCTAATCACTCTAAAAGCACTCCAAGCTGTCAAACCACACCAGAAAAGGCTGCCTCAGTCTTCCTTAATTCAGATGGAAGACCAGAACATCAAGATCTAGAAGGAAATAACCCTCCCAGCCAACCAAAACCCCCATCAGTTGGCAGCAGAGCACAGCCAAGACAGACCTGGAGGAAATGAAACAAGGCAACTTCTTCATCCTGTTTTCTCAAGTAATTTAATTTTGAGCAACTTGACTCCATACACGTTTTAAAACAATAATTTCCATTTTTAATTAAGATCATGATTGTGAGTTGAAATTGCTTCCAGTAACATAAAACGGTTCTATAAATGCTCAACATCCACCCCACCATCTTGTGCCTCGTCAGGAAAACTGCTGGCACACACAACACCTTGGGCCAGTGGCAAAAGAACAAATGGGGTGATGTTGTGTTTTGATGTTGTCTGTGTGACAAATTTAGAATCTGCTGTTCCACATCACTTAAGGAATACAATCCTAATGAGTCATCTGAAACGCTCTATATGAGGCAGAATGAGGATAAAAATTCCAGTACCTCTTCTATATATGTAAGCAGTATAAGCAAGGTGAATCCTCAAAATGAAACACAGGCTCCAGAAATGATGTTGATACTGCCAGGAACAACAATTTACATCTAATGACATAAAACAGATTCAAATAATAAGGAAAAAACCCACAAGCAAAAAGCAAACCAACAGGTAAATTAAGACTGTCCACACTTCTTGTTAAAATTAGGATGGAGCTTCCAACTTACTGTTACATTAAAAGAGCAAAACAAATCAAAATACAACCAATACTTCCAACCTTACAGTCAATCAAAAGCACTGTTGTGGGACAGTTAAGATTTAAAAGAAGCATGTCGAAAAAAAAGTCCGTGTGTCTGAAAGCTTGGTTTTCTTACATTTTATAGTTGAAAGTTTACAGGAGGGGAATAATCACTTTTAAAAACTCAACCAGACAAAACAGCAAACAAAATGAAAATTCAAATTAAGAACTTGGCCACCACTGACACCACTTGCTTTGCTGAGTCAGACATAATTTTGTGGGAATATTTTCGTCTTTGTAATCTCTGCCTTATCTGTAAAGTATTAAGAAAAGACAACTGATTTGTTTTTACAATGGTCACATAAGTTATACAGAGAACAAGAACACAACTCCTGGAAAGCATTAATCCTTAGAGTGCTGGTAGATTGGAACCTAAACAAGTAAAGAAAACACCTGTCTGCACAGAGTGTACCTATGAGAACGCTCCAGACCACACTCACCACAAGCAGGTTGTTGATATTTACAGGGAACAGGCATCAAAAACTCTGGGAAACAAGAGACAGACACTTTGGGTTTGATGCTTTGCAACATAAAACTTTTACCTGCTCTCACGTCACCGCACATGCAATTCGCTGCAAATGCAGTTCGCTGACCTACTTACACTGCAGGGTGTCAGGAACCAGACTGCAGGAGACAAGAGGGAGACACTTGGCTTTTGGAAAGGAGCTGTCTTCTCAAATTAATGATTTTGCTCCAGATTAGGCATTAAGGGCTAGTCTACACATGCTTTGCCAGTATTGCCACACTAGCAAACTTTAATGCTCAAGTAGCAAAGCTGTCCTTCGAAACCAAAGGGCAATAAAATTGGGATTTGATGGTTTATCCTTTACCTGCACCAGTGTTTTGGCCTTCTCCAGAGAACTTCAGCATTTTAAAATGAACTTGGACCTCCAACAAATGATTCCAGCAAAGACATGCACCAAACCTAAAACATGCTCGCAAGGATGACTCAGTCCCAAAAATGACAAGTAAGTACTTGGAGACTTGCATCACTAAGGAGAAAACGAAAAATCTGGTTTTGATGCAAACATAAGGTCAGCTTAGTCTCCTGGTCTGGGCTTCCTTATGTAGGCTTGAGTCTTTCAAGCACAAGCTTTCCATGGTAAATCTAATTAAGTCCTACTTAGGACTGACCGTTTTAATGGTGAAGTTTTTCATTTTCTGCCTTCATCCCTGCAATGTTTTCTCCCATAAAGGCTGGTCTTTCTACGTGCAAAAAAACTCCTTAATAATCACATTATTAAACAGGTCAGACATAAAAACATGATGCAGCAGTTCACTCCACCCATTGCCATCCTCCAAAAAGATATTTTACAACCAAATCAGAAGGTTTCCTTTGAGGTCGCACCCTGGCCTTTAGCACCACACATAAAAGTCAGTCTTCACCACACCCTGCAACGGGTGCCAGCTCTCAGAGGATTTTGGCTATGCCTCTCCTGTGTCTCTCTCCTTAAGATTATCTGTAACTCCAACTTCAGATCTCAAGGCAAAGGAGTCCATTTAACAGCTCAGCACAAAAACTTGCAGAAGTTGCTTTGTTTGCTTTAAGAGAAACAAAAACTATGAAATATACCTTAATTTTTTTCAACTATTGAAAAGCTTAAGTCAGGCAAAAATGTGGCTTACCCCCTTTTCACAAGAAAGGGAACAAGGCAATTCCTTCAACAGCAGCACAGGGGACATGTACAGGCCTCATGGGCTTTGCTCAGTGAAGAGCTTGTTTACCATGAAAATCTGAAATTACCCTGATTACACTGAGCTCATCCAGAGCTAGATTGTAATCTAAATTGGAAATCTACCCTCAACCAGAGTGTCTTGCCTAAACATGTGAGTTAGCCCTAAGTAGACAGAACACACACTCAACAAACTGTACCAAGGACGGACCCTGGGAGCTCTCAGCAGCACCAAGGACCTGATGCTTCATTTCACTTCAGGTTTCTTCAGCCAGCACAGAAAACAACCAAGCAACTGCACCAGCTGAGCCTGCAAACAAGTGAAACACAGGCAAGGCAGACGAGCTGCTGGGCACCTGTGGTTGTGCATGACACAAAGCTCAGGCTCATCTGTGATGTGGTGGAGCAGACCTGGTTCAGCAACGTGATGGACCTTCCTGTCATAGAAACACCTGCCACTGGGTTTAGAAAGGTGGTTTGGGTTTGTTTTGTTTTTTGTTTTCTGGTCCACTTGACACTCGAGTCTACACACTGAACTGACTATTCCCAGCAGTGTCACACTTTTTAGGGAGCAGTTTGGAACCAGGACTTCCTCAGAAAAACAAGGGAAGACATTTTTGAAATAGAGTTTGGAGCCAAGAATTGAAGAGTGCCTTACCTGAAATATGTCTCCTGTCAAATTAACTCTATTTTAAAACTTGTTAAAAATGCTTTTTTAGAAGAAACCAGTACGGTGCCATACCCATGCTGCTAAATTTGCTGTTAAATATATTTAAGAAACGCAATGCTGTGTAGCATCTAATAACTCAAATATTCCTGTAACTTACTAATATTATTATTTAACAAACACCAAGAGGTCTCCTGGGAAAACTTGGATTAACCAGGTTTTTATACCTCACTTATCCTTACAGCACATGGGAGGAATAAGCAACAGAGTGGGAGAAAGATTTTCATAATTGATGAGAAGTATGAAGTCAAAGGGACAAAATTATAAGTGCATGAGTAGTGTTGTGGAACAGCTGGAAGATGTTTGGAATCCAACTGAGGGAAGCACCGGGATTCTGGATATGCCCAGAGCTGGAAAACACAGATCTGCAAGACCTTCAGAGAAAGCAACGCCACAGCCAAGAGGAAAAAGGAACTAGGAACATGGATTTCATCAGCACAGGAGCCACTAGTGCAGAGCCCTCCCCATGTCCATAAACAAGAGCTGCAGCAGGCAGCCCACATCATCCAGGGGATGTAAACCAACATGCCTGAGGACATAAACCAGCCACTAACCACATGGTATTAAGGACACACTTCCTTGATAGGGACAAGGACTTTCAGAGCTGTGCATAAGCAGTGATTTATTTCGGTTTTTTGGACATATGAAGCCATGGCAAAGATAAAATATGAGAGGCAAAGACAGGAGTGGACACTCTCCTGTGTATGGGTAGCACTACATTGGAACACAGTACCAGCACAGAGAGAAACTTCTGTACAATATTCAGAATAAGAGTCTGAACAGAGTGAGGAAACAAATCTTTTCAAACCATTTGTTACTGTTCATATTTGTTAGTCCACCAGGAAAAAGTTCCTTTAGTAACTGCAGCCGAGACCAATACAAACAAAACAGGTTCAATAATTAAAAAAAAACACCACCAAAAAAAACCAAAGCACAAGTGAAGCATTTCAGACTCATGAGCTCCAGACACATCAGCAACTTCAGAGCAGCCCTGTTGCAGCCACAAAATACATTCTAAATCAAGAAAAAAAAAAAGGTTCTTTTAATAATATAAGTTTTGCCAAACAAGGCAATTAACACAAGTGTAAAGGCAACCTGCAGAGTATAAATTACCCAGACATCCCAAGCAGCCCCATCCTGCCACACCTTCCATCCCAGCTCTCCTCTTACGTCAGGCACGCAGATGAGCTGTGTGTCTCCAGACACAAAGAAAGGACAAGAAATTTCATCTCAAGTTCTCCTGGGTAAACAAGATGCTCTGATTCCCAGTTCTCCCTTTGCCTGACGTGTAGCAGCAGCCCAACTGTATTTTTTTACTATTTTGGGCTGGGTAAGAGCCTTATGGCTTCTTCCCTTCAGGCGATCTCTAGGGGCTTGTTGGAGCAGGAATATAATTAACAACTCCCCATTCAAGCCTGGTATAGTGGCTTCTAAATCCCTTTTTAAACCATAAACTTTGAACATACCTTTATCACTGTTGCCCCTCAACTGCTTATCCAAACATAACATACATGTAGGCACTTCTGAGTTGTGCCAGGCAGAGAGTTTCTGGCCAAGGCAACTATTTTGATTTATTGCCTCTCAAAGTCACAGAGACTTTACAACTTGGCTACCACTAAAACACAATAGGTAGCATTTCAATTTAACTTTTTAAAAATCAAAACCAAAACAAAACTATGCCAAATTTAAAAAATGAAGTCTGGAAGCAAATTCTGGCTTGATCTGTTCCTGACTTCCTACAGCCAGGGCGGCCTCCAAAGCTCCCAGGAGACTGCCAGAAACAAACTTCTCAAAAGAAACCTTGAAGACAACAATGGCTTTAGAGCCCTCCTTGACAGTGCAGTTAGCACAACACTGCCCTGCACACCCAGTGAAGAGGGAACAAGCCCTGGCACAAGTACAGCATGATCTGGCTACAGCAGAACTTGGGAGCACGGGGTTCTGACAACCCAACGGCTCCCAGCTCCAGCTGCCATTTGTGTTCCTGATTCCAATATTCATCCCAAATTGAAGAAAAGTTTTAGAACACTATAAAAGATCTCCATAAGTGTCAGTAAAAGCCAAACAGGTACCAGGAAATAAGCATCAGAAGCTCCTGGCATGTGTTGGCTCCTACTTGACCTTGCTTTACAACATTCATTGTCCAACAGGTGTAACAAGAAGTGCCCAGTCACACCTCCAGGCTGCAGGAGGGACATTCCGTCCCACCTCCCACACCAGCACTCACAGATGCTCCCAGACACACACAGGGATGGAGTCTCAGCAGGCTCCCCTCACGACAACTGCAAATGCTCCAAGCGCCAGCAAACAGAGGAAAGGGCAGGAGGTCAGTGATGGGGCCATGTCCCCCCACATCTCCATGGAAATCTATTTCAGCACTGGCTGTGGCTGTGCAGGGTCTTACAAAGTCTGCAGTGTTTTAGGGATGTCAGAAGGTTGAACAGGACAAGTGAGAGGATGCAAATGTTGCCAGGTTATTTCTGACCAAAACCCATTTACAAGCAGTACAGCTATTTATAAATACGTAAAAATAAAGTGAACTTAACCTTACATTTACATTCTTTTTTAGTTAAATTATATTCATCTGAAAAAAGATTTAAATATGATTACTGGTCCATTACTGAGTTTGAAAAGCCTTGGGGAACAGTATAGAACACATACAGCCATCTGTAATCTGCTCACGCAGATGCGTGAAAATCAAAGACAAAACTTGCTGAGGTAACAAAAATGTCTTAATTCAATTTGTAATGCAGCAGCACAATCCCTGCGTAACAACAGTAAATTTGTCTAAGAATGTGGGCTTAAATATCCTCTTTGTTCAGGTAGCTCCCACATGCTCCCTGTGATCCAGGCAAGCAGACAGTAAGTGAGCAAAATATAAAGAGTTGCAAGTTTCAGCTGGCCAGGAACGACTCATGCCAGACAGTGACAGATCTGTTCGGATGGGAACATCTGCTACTGCTGAGGATACCAGGAATGCTTGGACCTAATCTATCCTATAAAAGGTTGGTGGATCTATGCCACAGCTCAGGCCAAACTTCCCAGTGCAAGCATGGTTTGTTTGGGTAAAAGCCCTCTTATGCCACTGGAATTTACACCAGGCTCTCAAACTAAATTAATTAAACCAGGGCAATGGATTTACAC
This sequence comes from Cyanoderma ruficeps, assembly GCA_008694505.1. Classification (NCBI taxonomy): domain Eukaryota; kingdom Metazoa; phylum Chordata; class Aves; order Passeriformes; family Timaliidae; genus Cyanoderma; species Cyanoderma ruficeps. The sequence continues at coordinate 4,609,212 of VZDJ01000049.1, forward strand.
TAAGGCAATTGCCAGGACAAAGAGTCCTACCAAAAAAAGTGCAGGTTTCTGGCTGATTTGTTACAGAAGAGAAAACCAAGAGCTAAGCTGGCTCAAACGTAACCACTCTGAGATGCACAGCAACATCACCTTGAGCCAAACCACGCTTTGTCCTGTGGCGGTTTCTTCCTGAGGAACCCTCCTTTTCTCAGGCTCAGGAACATACCACAAGATGTTAGAGATATGCAGGGAGACTTCTTTGTAAATGGCAGGATTTGCTCCAGGGGCACACAGAGGGATTAGATAAGCCTGTACATATAAGGGTATTTTGTAGGAATTCACACAATCACCCCAGACCTCACTGCCCTGAGAGAGCTGCTTAACTTGGCATTAAGCAATTGAGGCAAGACCTCAAGAATCAGACTAGCACAAAAATTAAATTTTTTTACTGGTTCCACAGACTGACAACTTGAAAATGAAACAGGCCTTTTTTATTTTTCTGTACTTGCAGAAGCCACAGTACAGATCAGACAGGCAGGTGGAACTCAGGACACCAGTAACGCTTCCAATGTGTTTCTGTGGCCCTTCATGCCTTTTTTTCTCTCCCCACTGAAGCTGCTATCTTTGAGCTGCATGAATAATCCAGTTGCCAAATAACCAGTGGGAAAACACATCACTATAATTTACAAGTGTCCTACTCATAACCAATCAGCCAAACAGCTTCCATGCAAAACTAAAAAACAGGTAACGCTCCTCTCCTTGTGGCTGCACAAATCCTTCAGCACAGGCAGACTCTGCTCACACCCAACCACCCCCTCACAAAGTCCATGCCTACTTATTTTCCTACTCACACCCTAAACTAGGCATTCATGCAAACCCTACAGTTTCTGAACTCAGCCACCAACTTGCCCACAGCCACAGCACATAATGACACAGCCAGACACTGAAAACACACCATACTTCCACTGCTTCACTTCAAGTTCCACGTAAATGCTTATTTTTATTCCAAGTTTTACTTCTGAAACTACTTAATGGATTTTTCTGAGCTTTACATTGGAATTTTTCAAATGAGAGCAATCTGAATCAATTGGTATTTGGAAGCTGTAACAGCCTGTGGTACCAGAGCTTTGGAATCAGCTGCCCTTAAAATACAGGGGCAGGAAATTCTCGTCTCTCCTGCAATAACTGTTTATATGGAGGCCTAAATTGATTTTCTTTGAAAAACCAACACTCAAAATAAATGGGACTTGCACAGACCAGGTACAAGGTGGAGATTAATTTCATCTCCAAAAAGAGCCACTGAAACATTACTCTTGGCTGGAAACACAGTGCTCCAACCCTGGCAACCTACCTGACCAATTCTACCCAGTGTGAAGACCAGCTGGACTAAGAGAGAGACCTTGGAGTGATGAGAAGAGAGACAGGCAGCAAGTAAAAATTAGGCTCTGCAAAGGTAGGCAAAACAAATGTGTTTCCTCATCTGCCATACAAGAACTAGGTACATGCATTTTTTGTCCCTTACATCTTGAAAGTCTGAGGAGAACACATGAGTAAGCTCAAAAAAAACCCAAACAACAAAACCCCACACTTAATCATATTTATATATTAATGCATGTAACCTACTTTCACACATAGTTAATGAGTTCCTTCATGGGATTTGAACCTGAACAATTCTGAGTTTAAAAAAGCCACAACTCTAATGACTACAAGTTTTTTTGCTAATGTAGTTGTGTCTGGAGCTCTTGTTCCTCACACACAATTAACCCATGTTTCCCCAGTACACTTTTCAGAGATTAACAAAAAACTTAAAATATTAAATTCTTTAAGAAAAGGCACTTCTCCACAGGATCATCCACAATATCTTTTAGTTAAACATTTATTTTCACAGTAAAAAAAATGTCATTTTCTGTAAACTCATCCTGCTGTAACAATAGAACAGCATTTTTTCCAAGGACATGACCTCTTACCACCTACAGCAACTCTTCTGAAACTTAATGTCAGGTATATGGTCATCAAAAATATGAGGGCCAATGACCTAAAAGGCATTCAGGCATTTTGAAGAGTATGAATCAATGGCTCATTTCTATTTCATATCTTTGATTTCTTTCACTACAGTCTTCCAAACCTGCTTCTCAAGACAAGCAGTGACAAAAAATTATTAGTACATAGGCTCCACCATGTCCTTTTCGCAAATTCTTGATGATCTTCCTTTTCTGTGCATTTTATTTCATAACTCAGCTCTGCTAGCTCAATCAGTGCAGAGAACTGTTTACTTAAGTCTGTGCATGATCACTGCCATTTAAAAGTTATTCACCAGCCTCACATTCTATTTATTTTTAGTTTATTTTTGGACTTGAGAATGCTGAATTTGTACTACAAGGGTCACCCAAAATACCGTATTGCCTAAAAGCAGATGACATGACACTGCAGAAGGTTGCATTTTTTCAAACTGTGGCATAAAGAATCCCCATCCTCACCTGGTGCACAAAAAAATGCAAATTTTCTGACAACTTCACAGGAAGCAGCAGCTGGAAGAAATGTCCAAACAGTACAAAAAGTCTGCTACAGATTTATGATAATCTTGTGTTTAAATGGGACTGAAGGTCTGTTCCTACTTTACACATGAAGACAAAGCAAATGCCTTTACTACCTGCAAATGAGTGGACTTAAAAACCCTTTGAAATTAAGCACACGTACGTTTTGTTTACCTGCTCTGACATGCAGGTATGTACCACAACATCTCGTGGAGGGTATGTTCTTTTCACCTGATGTCGCTGGACTCGTCAGCACTGAGTGTGATGGGGTTCAAACTGGTGTCAGCAGGACTTTCCCTGACCTGGGTTTCCCTGCACAGGAGCAGCTGTTTGCCAGGCACCTCGGAAACCATGACTGTGCTAATGCAGCTCGTCCTCCCGAGCACTCGCTGTCAAGTGGCACAGTTCTGACTGCACATGCTGGGGACAGCCCTGCCAAGAGCTGCCTGCGATCCTGGCACGGCCAGCCTTTGTCCCTCTGGCAATTTCCGAGTGATGTTCTTAGATGTTGTGGGGACACAAGCGATGGGGAGACAAACCTGGTGGTTTTATTTTTTAATTTAGAAGCCGATGTACTTTAGAACTCATGACCAGCACCTGGAGCCCTGCCTTGCTAAAAGACATTAAGGAGGGGAAAAAAAATGATGTTGAAGTGCTGAGTCGGTGCGGCCGAGGGACACACACAGCCCAGCGCCTCACAACGCCCCTGGGGATGCTGCCCCTCGGCCGGATACCTCCCTCACCATCCTCACAGTTCTTTCTTTAGTGGTCGCTTGTTCACACCGGGCTCTTGGCAGCAATTAAGTTATTGGGGGGATTTTTTTCCCTGGTGGGTGACACAGCCCCTCAGAGCTGGGAAAAGCAGCGGTGCGATGTCGAGAACACGGCGGCTCCTGCGGAGGGGCCCGGCAGCACCGGCCGGAGGCAGGGGAGGAGGGAAGGAGGGAAGGAGGTGGCCCAGCAGCTGCTCCCACAGAATCACAGAATTGCCGGTGTTGGAAGGGACCTCTGGAGATCACCCAGTCCAGCTCCTCTGCCAAGGCAGGGTCACCCGGAGCAGGTGACACAGGAACGCGTCCAGCTGGGGTTTGAATGCCTCCGGAGAGGGAGACTCCACACCCTCCCTGAGCGTGTGCGCCTCGGGCCAGCTCCGGGCCGAGGCGCACCCAGGGTCCGCAGACCTCCCCCGCCGGCCTTTCCCGGCTCCGTTCGTCCTCACACGCCGCGGATCCCGCTCCTTACATAACCCCGGCCCCGCTTCCCGGAGCGCGGCCCCTCCGAGCGGCCGCCCGGGGGCTGCGGGCCCGGCCGTACCTGATGTAGGGGCTGGCGGCCGCCAGGATGTTCTTCTGCACCGGGATCTCCTCGCCCTCCAGCACCAGGTGCGCGTCGCAGAACCGCGTCTCCTCCCGGAACGAGCTGAGCGCCCGCAGCAGCCGCGCCGGGTGCTGCGGGTCCGACACGGCGCTCGGGCCCGACATGGTGCTGCTGCCGCCGCCGAGCCGGGCCGGGCCGGGCCGGCTCAGTCTCTGCCCTCACACCATGGCTGAGCGCCCGCCCGCCGCTGACATCATCTCCCGGCATCATCTCCCCGCGCCGCCCCGCGGGGGCGGCCCGGCCCGGCCGCCCTCGGGCACCGCGGGTTCTCCGCGGGCGGGGCGGGGACGGCCCACGGAAATCTCGGCTTTGTCTCCTCACGGCTTTGGAATGCCACTAAAGGAGGTCTAGAGAATGGAACGGAGCAGGGGAAGGGGCTGGAGTACCAGGAGGGAGCTGAGGGGGCTCAGCCTGGAGAAAAGGAGGCTCGGGAACTTTCTCGCTCTCCACAACTCCCTGGCGAGGAGGATGGAGCCGCGGGGGGATCAGACTCTTGTCCAGGCAGCGAGCGACAGGGCAAGAGGAAACACTCCTAGGCTGCGCCAGGGGAGGTTTAGGTTGGACAGCAGGAGAAATTTATTTCCAAAAGGGTGCTCAGAAATCGGAACGGGTTGCCCAAGGAAGTGGTGAAATCACCATCCGTGGAGGTGTTTAAGGAAAAGCCCGGAAGTCGCGCTCCGTGCCACGGTCTGGGTGACATGGTGGTGTTTGGTCATAGGTTGGACTCGATGATCACAGAGGACTTTTCCGATCTAATCGACTCTGTGATCCTGTAAAACTGGCCTTTCATTTATTTGTTTGTTTGTTTGTTTCCCTACATGAGCTGGAGGTAAATTTTACGGGTGTAAGCACAGGGAAAAGTAAGAGAATGAGAATTAAATACAGCAAAACTCATTGTGGCAGTGCCCCTTTCCGCCACTGCCCACTGGGAATGTGGCCTTTTCCAGCAAAAAAAGATCTTCTTTAGGACAGTTCACACGATAAATTCTAGGCCTTTATTATTGTGCTTAATTGCACACTAAAAGATTACTTGATTCCATCTGCTTTCTTAACAGCATCCAACATTAAAGCAGTGAAACTATTTGCACTGAGAGAAAGTGTTTCACAGACTGTGATCTGCTCTAAAACAGACACCCAGCTGGTGCTGGGAGGGACCAGCAGAGCAGCTCTCTGTGTTCCCTGTGCTGACAGGCACAGCAGCACTGGGATCTCTCAGCCTCTGGAGCACCCAAATGGATGTCACGCTGCCCATCCCTTCTCTGGGAAAATAACATTTTCAGAGGGTCTGATCTAGTAAAGCTATGGTGGGTCACGTACTTTTATTACTTGGATTTCAGTGGAATGTAACAAAATTCTGTCATTCATTCAGTTTGATGGTGTCTCCAAATCATTTTACCACTTGGAAAATGAATTAGGGTGTCTGGAAGTGACCCCATAGGAAAGAAATTAATGTCTTTCACAAAGCAGCCTTGTTCTTTCCGAGCTGGACACAATGCTGGATTGTTCTGCAGCTGGGACATCCTCACACATCACCCAGCAGCCCAAACCCTGCACCCAGGGCCTGGGTGAAGGGTGTGCTCAGCCCTGTGGAGCCAGGCTTTACAGCTGAACCCTTGCTGAAGTGTTCCCTGACTTCTCTGTCCCTGGAGAGCAGTCAGAGGGAGGAGCACAGTGCTGCAGGTTTGTTGTGCAGCTCTGAACAAGAGCTTTAGAAGCAGAGGGTGTAGGACAGAAGGCCTAAACCCACAGCAATGGGCACGAAACACCAGCGGCTCTGCAACACTTGTCGTACATACCCATTTACAAATATTAGAAGGCCACTTTTTCTTGCTTGGGTGTAATTATCCAGGATGTCAGGTGTGGGTTGGGGATCCAGAGGACACATCCTCAGCTCTCTTTGAGGGTAATGAAGGCAGAGAGCCTTCACTGCTCCTTGGCTGCAGGGGAAAGATGTATTTTGCTTGTCATTAATACTCAGGTAATTGCAGAGCCCAGGGAGCAGTGGTTTAAATTATTGCAAAAGCTGTCATTGAGTGGCCTGGTTATTTGAAAAGACAGACACTGGTGTGTTTCCCTGCCACCTGCACAGGTTGTTACACAGGAAAACATTGTTGCATTTCTGGTTTTTAATGTGTCAGTAAACACTATTTCTGCTTCCTCCTGCTGCCTATGTGGGGCAATGGGACATGGTGTAACAGATAATATCCAGTTCCAGAGAACAAATTCATTGTTATACCTTGTTATTTGTTCCATTTAATGGGTGTATTAACAAAAAGAAACCCACCAAAACAAAAAAAAAAAGCTAAACCAAACCAACAACAAACCAAACCACTCTATCAAGGTCCATTTGTAGCATCTCTGAGGTAATTAATTATATGTATGCATACCCGTGGCCTGATTCTCTCACTCAACTATGTATTTTTCTTTTAATGGAGATACTTATCTTTACTGTTTTTTATTTGCAGTCACTCCATCTAGATTTGTGTTAAGCCATTATTATAATAATTCCATGAATTTTGTTGGGCTAATTTATGACTTATATGGGTGAAAACCCTTGGTATTTCATTCACGGCGAAGAGTGTGACACTCATTACCACGTGCCATGTTACCACATCAAAAAAAACCCACAAGTCTTGCAGCCACTTGGCAAAGCATACCTGCATTTCCCCTTGCTTTTGTCAGCCTGGAAATGATAGTGTGTTACCCTATTCAGGGTAAATGTTTCATCGGATTGGTATTGCAACCACTAAAAACATTCTTGAACAAATTTGTGATTAGCTGTATGGTTTTATTCCTATTGTCTCTGCTGCAGGAGGATACTGGGATTAGCAAATGCAGATTTACATCACCATTTTTCTCCTCAGGTTAACTACAAACTTAATGCTAATCAAATCCTGTGTAGTACTGACCAAAGGAATATGGCACATCTCATTTAAAAAATCATATCCAAGACAAGTTCTTATCATTTATTTGCTGCATTATTTCTGTAGGAATGTAAATAACACATTTGCTTTCTTAGGCTACAGGTTGTGTTTATGATGAGTGTATCCCCCATCCTGTCATTTCTACCAGTAAAAATTATCTCCTCAGAAGTCAGGTAACTCCTGTATCCAAACCCATGACCATCTGTGAGTGCTGCAGAAGAAATTCTGGAGAAGAAAATCTTAGAAGGAATTTGTAACCATGGTTAGATTTTTGATTCACCTTGTAATTCTAGAAATGTATTTGTGGACATTTTTTAAATCCAAACTTTTTCATATGAAAAGAAACAGAGCTGATGTAGTTTGCCAATATCACAAGTTAATCTTCTCTTCCAGTACTGGTTCCACTGGTTCCATATTATTTACAAAAATGGAATGAAATTTCTTCATTAGAAGAGAAAGTGCTATTAAATACTAATGGTAATATGCCTTAAAAACACTAAAATTGACTATTTCTGCAGACACACCTTACTGAAGTGTTTATTTCCATTTTATGGAGCATGTAAACATTTGAATGCCCAAACCTGCATATTTTAACTAGATCTGACCACAGTGTTGGGGTTTTTTACATTAAAAACAGTCTGTATACCCTTATCCTAACAAAGTGGCAAGACTTAAGCAGAGGAACAGAGCAGACAGGAACTATGGATTGTATTGGTTCAGCTCCTGCTCTGACAAACACCTTAGGCAATCACAAACAGGTCACCAAACACAGATTCTCAGGTGATGGGGAGGTAGTAAATGTCAACAATTTCATTCTGTTTCCTTCCCATGAACTCTGGGAGCGGCACAGGCACTGAGGGAATGTGTGTGTCAAAGTGAGAGGCGCCTGAGTTGTGTGGTGATACAGAAACACCCAAAATGGATGGATGTGCACCTGGTTTTCTCCACCAGTAAAGATGCTTCCAACAGCAAAGATATCTACAATGAGAAAATACAATATAAAGCGAAAAAAAGCTCTCACTGAAAGAAAAGTCAATACCTCAAATCAGGAATACACTCAGATGAGTAAAAAATGCCATTTCTGTAACACAACCCATCACGTTGTGCTTGGCACTTGAACTTTATGTTGAAATGTGCTTTTTAATTGTGACTGTGAGTGAGAGTTGTGCACTTTTATTAGGAAGCATCTGGTACAGGCAAGGATAAACATGTGTGAGAACATGGATACTCCTAAGCAGATATAAGGCAAATGCTTAGTTATGGCAATAACAGCTTCTAGTTTCAGCCACTGTGGGATTCAGATGAGGCCTAAATTAGGTCTTTCACTCTTTCCCTAAACTATTTGTTGCAGATGTGTGTCTGAGTTCTGCTGGAATACACTGCCCTCATTCACATCCATACTGCTATTAACAGACACTAGTGGCAATAGCAAATACTGCAATTCTTCTCATCTTTTACACAATGTATTCATCTAATCACATGAAATGCCATGGCAGATATTAAAAACAAACTGCTTAATATTGAATGTCACTAAAGCATAATCGAATGCTACATATAACCATGTACTCTATTTCAATGAAGTTACTTGATTTTGTCAACATAAAAGTGAAAAATGCACCATGAAATTATTAGAAAAGCTGGAGGAAGTGAGGTTCTGGTTAAGAAAAATGTAGCACCTCAGCATAATACTTTGGTTATGGTAGAGATTAAGAAATCAAGCACCAAGAGAATACATTGCCATGAATTATCGGTATCAAGGTAGATAGTTTAACATGAGGTTGTCTGGCAGGAGACAACTTTCACTGTCAGCTGCAGTCTAGCAACAGCCCTTGGAAGTTACTTGACCTGCAGACATACAGACATGTGTGACTCATGCCATGGGTCACCCTATGAATACAGCATTTAATTTGCTCAGAAAGCTTCGTTCTACTCAAATAAAACATTTCTTGTTACCTTTGTCTCCTATTCCTTGCCCCACAAGCTGTATTCAATATTAGCACTTCATATTGATAATTCTTCTTTTGGAATAGTGATATGCCAGTTGTGCACACAATCATTAGTAATAAAGTAATTTCTCTCTCTTTTAAGAGATTATATGTAAATATTGAGGAGGTTATAATTAGTCATTTCTTATAATGAGAGAAGGCTGTTCCTGGAGGATATTATCCCACATTCAGCAGCAGGTTATATCAGTCTGTGCAACACAAAAAATAGATTTTACTCAGTCTCAGTTTTCATGGCTTGCTGTGGTATGAACATTCCGTGCAGGTCCATATGCATTTCTGCATTTACTGTGGCTCGACACAGCTCTGTGAAGGTTTTAGCATCCAAGACAAGTAGGAAGGGTGGATCCTTTGGATCAGTCTTCACAACACAGGTCAGAACAACACCTGTGACGTACAAATGAAGAATTAGAAACATACAGAAGTTTCACTAAGCAGAAAAGATAACCCCATCTCAAAGCGGAAGCATCAACCCAACTTTCTTGACTAAAAATATTGAAACTTATAAGATTTAACACAAAATTTGTGTAACCCCAGCTGTCAGAACATTGTCATTATTTTACCATCATCCTCTTCTTTTGCATCAGGTCTGGGAACAAAAACAGGCTCGGATGGCCAGCAGTCATCCTGTCCCCAGTGGAGCATTTCCTTTGTCTGGGTATTAAATTTTGCAATCTAAATGGTTGTGACAAGAAAAGAAAAATGTCAGTGACCCTGACAGTGGCTTTTTCCAAAGGTACAACATGAACAGACTGCTGGCAGGGGGGCCAATGTTAAGTGTTAAGGCAGGTATCATCACAAGAAAAAACACCTGGAAAATGTTAAATTTTGGAGTCACATTTTATGGCTGCATAATCACACAATCATTTCATTTAACTAGATTACAACTGCACTTTTCATTTACAGGTGTTTAATAGTTCACAAATGCTAACAGGTCACCAGAGACCCTTCACTGTAAGTAATGCCCCGGACTGCAGAGAGTCCAAGACACAGAATATTTGACTTGTTCCAATTCACTGAGATTCTGTAGTAAAGCAGGAAACAGGATTTAAACTTGCCATTTTCTAATCCTGGGAGTTATTTTTCTTTTATTGCTACTTCCATATTCCTCAAGGCCTTCTATTGTGCAGTAGGGTACATATGCCATAAGAAAGGCTGTTCTAGTGAGGTGTAAAGATTAAACCAGTGGGGCAGACACTGGTGTTTACTGAAGGAACAGGGTGTGGGTTTTCATCCCAGACCAATGGCCAGAGGGGATGTCTGGCATTTTCAGTTCAATTCCATTAAGGCCTTTTCTCTATCCAGAGAGATGCAGTTCTATTCTTTTCCATTTTGATCTTTAGCCAAAAAATAGGTTTACCCAAAAGTAAAACTATTCAAATTACTGGAGGAAGAATTAGAAGGAATTCTCTCTTCTAGCCAAGATGACAGCACTTTCACTGACAGACTTTACCTAAGGATTATGTTGTTGTGCTTGCATCCATTAAACTGCAATTGATGTGAAAAAAGATCCTTCTACCAGCACTTTTATTATATTTGAGTCAAGCAGAGATTACCTACACTGTAAATCATGAACTTGCAGATTTGTTTGAGTTATTGTCAGAGGTACTGCAACAAATTTTCTTGCATCATGCAGAAATCCAGCTTTATTTTGTAATCAGTTGTGGTATTTATATGCAAGAACCAACAGGGACTTCAATTTGTGTTGCCTTGTAGTCACAGAATAAGAACTGTAAAGAGTGAGTTTGTCCATATAATACTCATACATTTAAATCTAAATACTTTTCCTTTTAATCTATTTGTACTCCAGGCTATCTCCTGGCATCATGCACATGTAAACAAAGCACTTGCTGCCTCTAATAGAGCAAAACAGAAAGCCTCCCCAAAATTAGATATTGTTGTAAAATTTAAAATGTATTAGGTAGTCTTGCAATATCTTGTTTTTCTGTTAGGCTTTCTAAAGGGAAAAAAATATTACATATATACACGTGAATAATACTTCTTTTTCCTACTCTGTCCTTTGTAGTTCCTAGCACATCACGGAAGGTTCAGCCCAATTTAGCAGAGAAGTGAGGGTCTCAGTAACTATTCAAGAGATTTTCATGGAATTTAGAGCTGGAGTAAGAAGCCTGAGCTTATGAATAGTTTATGAGGGAAATGGTACAACATGAACTTATCCTTATGAGAATTTAGGCATTTCATGTTTCTTTGCATGTGAATGACCCTCCAATGGGAAAACACTGGCTTTATAAATGTTAATTATACCTTTGTAGGAACTGGACTCCACTGGACTTGTGTTGCATAGACATACTTGTATTTTTTGCCATTATAGTCATAGTTGATGCGAGGCAGTTCTATCCCTGCGTAAAATAAAGTTCAAGACTTAGGAACGAGACAAGAGAAAACCTCAAATGTACATCCATATAGACACACCAATCTTCAGGATGTTTTGCCCTGTAAAAAACTTTGACACTACTTCAATCAGGTGTTATGTAGACTTTGAATGTCTGAATTTCTAAGAATCTGAGGATGGGTATCAACATAAGTAAGCCAGGGCTGTTAGTTCAAAAGGCAACAATTTTTCATTCTTAGGGATTCATTTGACTGGAATTTATGAGGCTTTTTCTGGTTTGGGGTTTTTTTCTTTATAAATACATGACATGAACAACTGGGATGGAATTGGAGGCTACCACTCTAAGAAATTACTTTCACCTTAGGTAATTACATATTTACATATTCCTGTTATTATCCCCTGATAAAAGGTTAAAAATCCTCTTTCAGAAGCAATCTTTATAAAACACAGCTAAATCTGAAGTACTACTTATAACAGACTTATTTAACTGAGACTACTCTTTTAACAAGTAGATTTGCAAGCCATATTAATAGATGTGAGATCAGACTTGGAATCCTGTATTAATACAAAACTGATGTAGCATCACATATTTAAAGGATGTGTCTCACCTTCACATAGTATTTCAGGTTGGCAATAGATGTTTCCATCTTTCTCCTTTACAGCAGTTGCAGTAGAGGGAAGTGTGACTAAATTAGAATCCACTACAGCATCCTGAAAGAGACAAATTCTGGAAAAGTCATGGATCTCCAATAATATCCTTCTAAGTTAGATTTTTATCAGGTTTGATATTAATATTAACAATTTGGGGATTAAAAAAAACAAGCTTCCAGAAGATCCTTCTTATGGCATTTTAGATTCTGAGGTTTGCATTAGAAATCTTGTTGCACTCAGAGTATTTTAATATAACATAGAACAATAATTTTGAATCACACTGAGTCCTTAGAAATGTTTAGATACAAATGGCTGTGGTCCAGAAGTACCATAAATTTGCAAATTTAATGAATGGAGATGGTTTTCAAGGAACAAGGTATCAAATTTTCACTGAAAGTCACCGAGGTTAGGTTTTTGCTAAAAAATCCAGAGCAAAAATAGGTATTATATACTCTGTAATGTCCTACTGCTGAATTCTTAAGGTTGCAGAACAGCTGGTGTGATCCAACACATCCTTTGTCATTGCTGCAGAGCTGTTCCTGAGACAAGAACAGAGCAGCAAGGTTCTAGGATGTAGAAAGAAAAAGTAATATCCATTCCAAAGGTATCAGGCAGAAACTTGCCCAAGTTGCTGGGCAGTATAAAATCTTCTCTGCAAACAATGATGTAAAGTGGTGCTTTAAATTAAACTGAAAGATAAAATCTTTTCTCTTCCTGCTATATATCACACTTAAATGAAATCTTCTAGTTTTAATTGAACCATTGCACCAGTTGGGAGCATGTGTGTATTGCATGTGGGCTTCCAGTGAAGTGTAAGAAACAGGTTGTGCAAAACCTCATGCAAGCCCTTGCAGTTAACAGCCAAGTGCTGTTATATATCTGCTTCTGTTTGATGGCATTTAACAAATAATCTCATTGGGAAGAAAATGACATGTTCTTCACAGCCCTGTTCTCCAGAGTGGATGGTGTCAGAACCAGGATCCATAACCATGTCCAGCTGCCCACGGCCATTTCCCAAAGGACATACAAAACCCAAACCTCCTGCACACTTTGGGCATCACAGAATCAGAAATTTGCACATAAGGGCTGGCAACTAACAATGCACCCATTATTCACACTGATGTATTTTAAATTACAGATCAAAGAATAGGTTAAAAAGTAATTTTCTTTCTACCTTGTCATACTGCAGAGGAACCACAAATCTTTTGCAGGTTGGTATGGAGGTAAGTTTGACATTCTCTTCAAAGTCTTTACCCAGGTTTTTTAAATAAAACATGTCATATAAGCTATTGTCTGTATAGGCAATAATATCAAAAATAATGTGGCCATCCTCTTCATAAGCATTTATATGGTGAAAAAACACCATAGCATCAGTGTAAAACTTGGTGGGCACTTCTTTTTTAGTCTTCCTGTCTATAAAGTGAAACCAAGTCTGAAAGAGAGAAAACATTTTAAACCATTCAGAATCAGCAAATAGTTATTTAGAAAACTATTTTCCAATGGCAACCATCAACATTCTATCACTGTGTGTTTGTACTGAAGGATATTAAGAACTCCGGGTTTGCTGCTAGGAGACAAGGAGTTTCATCCTGAAGAAAACAGCAGTAAAATGAGTGTGGGACAGCTTTAAGCTCATTTTACTGTTGCAAATTATTATTTGGGCTAGGCTGAGGATTGAAGTTTTCCAGAAAAACCTGGAAAATCCCCTGCTCTCTTTTTAAGTTAAAGAAATCTGCCTTGGTCAAGAGTTTCCGTGGTGCTGGTGCCCTGTACCTCAGCAAGTCCCATGTGTTTATGCCCAGAGCATGCTGAAGTAAGATCTTTAGAAAACAGTTTTTCCCTCAGTTTTCACAGTGAAAGCCTCTTCTTTTGTTTAGTGGAGGCTTTTCCACCAGTCTGGCACTTCAGCACATGCAATGCACCTGGAGCAGATCTCACCCACCACAGACAGAATTTTGTTTGAACCAGAAGCAACTGATCTGTCTCGGATGCAGGTTGGAATTTCAGTGCTAGCAGTATTTCCAGCTATGCCAAATTATCCTCTCTCTCAAGAGCTTCAGATATTTTATTTGAGAAATTTCTGGATATGGGAGACAGTATTCCAAAACATATAGATTCTAAAAAAACTGCAATGTGAAAGTCAAGGTTTGGAAAAAAAAAATTAAAAAGAGTGGCTACTGAAATGAATGAATGAGATGAAAAAGAGAACAGTGTGGAAGAGGTCACTGGCCTGCCTGACTCCATTGCTCAGCAGCAGGAAAAGTACCTTATCATCCTTATTAAAGGCCAGGCAGGAAGCCCAGCTCACACCTCGAATGTAAGCAGTTGCCATTTTGACAATATCCAGTCTGAAGGGCTGCTCTATGAAGATAATGTAATTCCCTGTGATTCCAAAGCTGTGGTAGTAGCTGGGGTGGAGCAGAGAGCGAGAAGGGATGGAGCAAACCACTTCCAGGTGCTTGAAACAAGATTTCTTCTTTTCTTGTTCTGAAGATAAATGATAAAAATTAAAATTATATTTTTAATAAATTCCATTCCAAACTTGTGCTTGTATTTCTCCCAGGCAGAGAAGAACTGGTTCCTCTCAGTTTTATTTGCATTTTCCTGTTAAGAAAGTGTTTGTTTACTCCTGTATAATTAACATAGAACTTTGCATGCAGGAAGCAACGCAGTGAAATCACACTGCTGGATCCATTCAGGCACAGCCCCCTTGTCTTGGGATTTGATTCCACTGATTACTGTCTTCAGAAGTCACAGCATGGAGCAGAAATATGTTTAATTAAATCAACAGCTTTAAAAAGGGGTTCAGATGCCCCTGTGTTTTTCAACTTCTAAGGAGATGTTCCCAAATTTGAGCCCCAGCTAGAAATTGCAAACTGGTCTTTCAGCAGTGGAAGGCCTCTCGATTGTTCAAGAAGGGACAGGTAACACAATAGCAGCTGATTTTCAACAACACACATCACAAAAAGATCTTGAAGGGAAAAAAGCAAGGGATTTGCTCTGTGAACAATGGACAGCATTTCAGCAAGGGCCAGTATTGGCCAGGTCAGAGAGGAATTAACTCTATATTAGGTTTTATTTGGTGTCATGCCTCCCTATAATTATAGTATCAGCACTTGAAGAGAATTTTCATTTATAAAGAAATTAAAATTTACAACTTCAAATTATATGTACTGCCCTATAAAGAAAATAGTTTTTGATTCTTCATCTAAAAGTGAGGTTCTTCTTACTGAAACACCCTATTTACACAGTACTCAAGAAGAGCCTTTGTAAGAGCACATGCCCAGACAGGCTAAGCCATTAATATGAAGTTCACAATAGGTTGAAATTAAGAAAAATGAACCTCATTGGTTACTAGAACAGCTGCATGACCACCCTTGCCATTTGAAGAAAAGAAATTGCTAACAAGTTTCTAGAAAGCACCAGTAACAGATATATCTTACCTGGTACAGAGGAAGGAATCTTAAATAGAAGGTATTTTGTCTTCCCTTTATCAACTATTGAAGTGCCCATGTTGAGAACATTTCCAGCACTGTCATAGTGTGGGTGAGAAGTTGCCAGATTTACAGCTACATATTTGTTGTAGTCAACCTGGAAAATGATACAATAAGAAATCTGAGAGATATGTAAGAGAATGAAAATTGATCTCAGCTAACACCACAAAACCACCAGGTATTTAACCCTGGCAGCCTTAGATTGGGACCCCATTTACAAATGGCTTTGAAATTTAAATAATTAAACCAAATGACATGTCTAGTTATTCAAATGATTTCCTTATTCAAGGCTAAAAGAAGTTACAGAATCTGAATTACAGCCACCTCTCTCTTGAAGCCACATAACATCAGGGAGGATTAGCCAGGCAAGATATTCTGGAAATGCCCATTTCACCCTGAAAGCACTTTGTTTAACAGGGCTGCCTGGCAACCTGCCGGTGCAAAAAGATTTCTATTTTATCTAAAGTTTGGAAATTGTACTCAAACTGTAGTGTGGATTAGAAAAAAAACATTTTATATACTTCAATATCTCAAGCTCTCATTTTAATAATTAAATAATATCTTACATAAGGTCCTTGAAAAATAGTCATATAACTGACCTACTGATTTTTAATTATGTAAATAATTTTATAACTACAGATACATAATAATGGCAATCATCCAAAATAACCATGTAACTGTGCTATTATTCCTGCAACCTTCCTAGATTATGTACAAGTGAAATTGCTCAAAGCCCAGCTTTTTCCAAACTAAACAAGATTTAAATTTTGAACTCAGGAGTTCATAAAAGATATCTTTTATTTTTGGTATCTTCACTATTTCACTTTACCACGATTTCAAAAGTAAGGCAACAGTAGAAGAAAAATATTTTGTGTCCTCAATATGTTAAAGGATCCTTATGAATCAGCCTGAAATTTATTCATCAGCAGACAAGGAACCAGAATGACAGATGGTGGTTTGTACCTTCTCCAGTGTCTCCAGAGTCTCTGGATTAATCTTCCTGATGAAGTTAGTCTCACCAGTAGCATAAAAATCATCCCCAGCTTTCATAATGTTGATCAGACAGTTGTCTGTGAACTCAGGAATGGTGTGAGACAAATAGGAGAATGCCCTGTCCAGAGGGAAATTTCATTAGAGCCGCAGAAGCCGGAGCTGCTTTTCCCCCACGTGGATCACAAGTGACCCTGCAGTGCCACAGACCTGGGGCTGCCTCTCCCTGCTGTGCCCACCCCTGGCAGCTCCCTGGGAAGGGTGGGAAAGCAGAGGAGATGGACTTCTCCAATGCCCTTGGCCTGGCTGAGGGTTAAGGACATTCAAGTAACAGTTCTTCCACACACAAATCTTCCATCCAGGCCCATTCCCACTGTCAGCTCCAGGACAGGCACTGGTTTATCAGGATGGGTTAATAACACACTCTCCTGTGCCTATTTTGGGAAAATTTGGCCTACCAGTTCCTACCTAAAAGCTGGTAGGTTTTTCAGTGTATGCCTTCATAAAATAGATGGAGTCATATACTCCCCAATGGAATATTTTTGTTCCCAGTGTTATTCCATATCACAATTATGATTTCAAAGAAGATTGAACTTCACATAGGCTTGACATTTTGCTTCATCGGTGTATGATTTCATCATAGTCACTAGAAGCCAAGACAAAGTTGCTATATCCCTTTTGAACTTAAAATGCCAGAGTTACTCTATTGCTGTTGTAAGAAGGAAGAAAATCTCATTTCAAGGGAACAACTTACAACATATCAGCTCTTTTGCAGTAACTGTCTGTGTATGTGTCCTTACCAAATATCAGGTTTGAGGTCATTGGAGGTAGTTTCGTGACAAGAAGGAGAGAAGGGTGACCTATTTGCTCTTGTTAGTGAATCCCTACGGCCAATTTTACAACACCAAGGATAGCATGATGGCCTACACTTCACCTTTCTGTTCAACCATCTTTAATCAAAAAGTTTTTCTGATTTTTTTTGTAGCTATTGATGCTTCTCTTTTTTTTTGTTGAATAGACTGTGTATTAATAACTTCCCCATCTCTAAATCTTTCTTGCTGCTTCTCCCCTTACAGAGTATCAAAATGTTTCACTAACACTGGAGAAAGATGTTTCTTTTTTATATAATCCACTTGTGTTAGTGAATAAAGCAGCAAATATTGCTGATAAAATGAATTTAAAATATTTGCTTTAGACTAACCCATAGGCAGTACATATCTCTTGACCTTTTCAACATGTAGCAATTGTAAATTTGCAAACCAACTGTTGTATTTGTAATATGTGTCAAGGGTAAACAGAAAGGCAGCTGTGCTGAAGAGAGCAGCAGATAGAAGAATCCTGTTGGGGAAAGCATTGCTTACTTGGCAAATATGTTTTTGCATGGATCTGGATAAGCCATAGTCCCAAACTCAGACACCACGATTCTGTTTGCTTCTATGTTGCAGTTGTACGTGTCACTTCGGAGATATTTACTTCTGTAGTAAACTTCACCTGAGGAAGAACAAACAGGTTTCAATCACATTTTATACTTAATCCTTCAAAAACTTAGCACAGATAGAGCCAGAGTTTCTTAAGCAGCTGTCCTTTAGCCAACAATGGAATGAAACCAACAATGTCCCCAACTCCCTGTTTTAAAGGATTTATGGCTGCTGGAATTGGTAACAATTTGCCAAGATTCCCTGACTCCCTGTACTAACACTGGGGAGCTTCTGAGGTGAAAGGAGGAATTCGGATAAACTGTAAAATAAAACAATGTGTGCAAAAGTGATTAATTTTACAGTCCTTTTATGGGTGGTGAAACAGCTCCTGTATGGGCAAAATTTAGTTATGGGAGTAACAGATTGCTTGAAGGAATCGAGAGTTTAATGAATTACTATACTTGAACTAACTGAGCTCTGTTTGCTTTAGGTGGATATGATTTAAAAAACACTGATTATTTCTTTATAAGATATTTTGTTTTGTAGTGGGGTAACAGGTTAGAAATCCTGCAATGACATTAAATGCTTTCAATCACAGAAATGGGAACTAAAAAGCAAACACTAGGATTAGAGGATAACAGGAAAAAAATCCCATTTTTTTTAATAGATAAATATTTTTTCCCACAAGAATCCAAGTGTAAACCACCCTGTCTCACACTGTAACAGCTGAATGGGTGAAAAATGTTTTAACTAAAAAAAAAAAATTGAATTGTTTAAGATAGATAGCTGCCTGTTTTTCCTCCATAAGAATAACAAGCAGGAGGAGGGACTGTAGGGTGTCAAATATACTAAGTGAGGTTTGATGTGTGAAGTGACACAGTGGCCCAGTTTCTCTCCTGGCAGCTGTTAGAGCTGCAACCAAATCCCAAAAGGGGAGTGCTGGTCCTCCCTGAAACTGTCCTGTTCATCCACAGCAGAGCAGCCTCTGGGCACTCCAGTACTTGTGGCTGCTCCTTTCCAAACAACAGAGGTTTTCTCGCCCCGGGTGGAAGGAGAAGGCTGCCCTGCAGTGACCTGCCCAGAGCTGGGTTTGTGCTGTCCTGGGGTGACAGCAGCACTGAACCTGGGCACTGCAGAAGAAAGGACAATGTAACATCTCCCTGCAAACAGCCCTGCAGAGATGCTCCAGCTGTGCTGTGAAGGGTCAGGTGTGAGGGGGTGTGAGGAGAGGCTTCCCCCACATCAGTTCCCCCTCACACACCACTCCACAGACAAAACCCACAACACTCCAACCCAGAACAGAATTAGCAACGTAAGGCACCAAAACGTGGGTTGTTGAGTTCTTTCCAATCCACTGTGCAACAACTTACCATTTTTAAATGTAAAGCTGTGCAGCAGAGCCAGGCCATCAAACCAGTGGTTGTACTTGCTGTCCCCTATGGTGTGCATCCCTGGGCCATTTCGGAGCAGTATCCCTTGCAACCAAGTGGGCAACTCCCCTATAAACAGAAAGGAGTTACCTGAATCCATTCATTTGGGCAAGGAGAATGTTCCAGGACAGTTTTCCTAAAGGCAGAGGCTTCATGTAGTCAGACAGAGTGTAGGTGTGTTGAGATTTGCAGTGCCATATAATGATATTTGAGTTTGGGCTAACTAAAATTTCCCCTAGTCAAAAATAGTGACATTCTGCATGACTACTGCTATTGGAGATTACTATAAGAAAATGAGATTGTTGGAATGTAATTTGTTAATTATCAGGAAGTAAATAAAATTGGACCTTGCCTTCCTGAATTCATATTTTACAGTGATACATTTAAACCCTTCTGCTTGTGCCAGAAAAAGATAGAGCTTATCAGAAATAAACATATTTTATAGGTTATATGACTTGCATTGGCTTTCAGCACATCATCTTAGAGTTCAGTCTAAATTAATTCCACTAAAAATTTCATTAATTAAGTTAAACAGCAAAATACAGTGTCATTTGCGAAGTGCTTTTGTGACAGTAGTCACAATGTAGTGTTTTGTGCACAAATAAAGTATAGGAATATTGTACTGAAAATGTATAGCTGCTGTTGAGATTTGAATCATAAATGTTCCTCATCAAATCCCTGCAAGAAATCCAGCACCTATCCCTTGAATCACAGAATAATAACAATTAAAGAATGTCAATAGGTTTAAAGAGATGAACAAAGGCATATCACATATTAAGTAAAAAGCTTGATTTGCTTCTTTGTGCATGACTCCTGAGGGAACATTTTGGATCCCATACAGCTTCTCCACACAATTCCTGCTCTGGGTATTACCTTTGCATAAAAAGCTCTTCAGAACTTATACTCCTCCTTATCATTTAGTTTGTGACCCCACACTGATTATGTTGACACACTTTTTTAGTTNAACAGCTGGAAATGTCCTCCTATGGACCTTAAAAATTAACTCATTCCAACTCCTGCCATGTGCAGATCCACTAGACCAGGTTGCTCAAAATCCCATCCAATCTGGCTCTGAGCAATTCAAGAGATAGAGCACCATCATTAGGCCATAATTCCATTAGGGTTACAGTTCTGTAATACATGAGGTACATAAAAAATTATTGACACAATTGATGAACTTCCATCATCATCATTATTATTGTTGCTGTTGTTGTTATTTTCTAGAAAAGCCTGGAAAACTAAACCTTACTTCAGTTTCTAACACAAGAAACTCCAAAGCAAAAACTATAGTATATTTTTATATATGATCATTTCGCTGGGAAAGATAAGAAAGGGAAAAAGATCTTTTTAAAGCACTGTGGACTTTATTCAGCTTCTAAAATTTCTGGTGTGATTCCATGTAATTTCTGACAAAATTTCAGTATCAAAAACAAGGAGCAAAGGTTCATCTAGTGAGGTTTTCAGAGAATTCATCTTATTGGAAATAAACATTTCTGCAAATCACACTGAGTACCAAATCAGCCTCCAAAAGTGCTTATAAAGCTTTAAAAATGTGGACCTTATTATTTTCTATAATTTATGAGGACACATTGGTGACACAGTGAAATCCCCAAATATTTGGACATTTATTAACTATGATAACACCAGATCTCAGAAAACCACATGGCTGTAGGACAGCATGGGATAATTGCAGCTAATGTTAGAAGTGTGATCGATATTTACAGTGCACATATTGACTAGCAAGGACCCAAAATACTGGCAGAGTTCAGCACTACCAAAATATTTTAAGAGGTCATGGTTCTCTTTTATTTTCTTTGGCGATGAAGGAATGTTTTGTATGTGTAACTTTACCTCCTGAAATATGCAGCCTTTGTTCAAATAAACAATTGTACAGGTCTGATACAGATCAGGTCTGATAAATTGTTTGCAAATAACTTCAAATGTTGCGATAATAAGCTGTTATCTTGAGAAAAAAAATTGAAAAGCATAAACCCATAAAAGCATAAAATAATTCAAAGGCATTAAATCAAAACACTTTGTCTGACTTGACACAAAATCTTCTCCAAGTCAGCCACTAAACTGAACAGCAACAAAGCCTTGCAAGTTTTGTCATCTCTTTAAGTTTTGTACTCGGGAATGGTAGATTCCTACCATTTCTTGGACTATGTATCATAAACAACACAGCCAAGATTTACTAAGTCGGGGTTCTCAGCAACAAATCTCTCCTGTAGCTATAAAAACCCCCAAACAAACAAACAAACAAACAAAAAAAGTCTCCTGTAAAGTAAAAGAAATGGGGAAAAATAACAGCTTGGTCGAGTGTCATCCCTAGAGAGCCACTGTCTCCCCGAAGGATACTCCGCAGTTTCTCCTGGATTATCTTCTAAACCCTCTTCTTATCGCTCCCCTGTGGCATCCTGCACTGGTGCTTTGCTGCTTAGCGGTGCTGCTGGTGAAGAGCCCCGATTTTAGAGACCCTCCCCGGGAGAGCGGAGGGCAGGGAAAGTTACAGAGAGAGGAAACCGAAAGTGTAGCAGATCCATGGGGGAGGGGGTGTCCTAGCTGATATCCCGGTCTCTGCCTCACCACCAACTTCAGTGAGTCCTGTTCAAACAAACTGTCGAAAAGTACACAGAAATGCTCAGGGAGTGAGAAAAATCCCCCAGTAGCCTCACAAATATTGTTTGAGATCAGTCCTTTAAACAAAATTCCCTTGCGCCTCTCTCTCAGCTTCCCTTTCCAGCGCCGCCTCGGGCGAAGAAGAGTCGCAGTTTTTACGGATTGGAAAACACCAAAATAGCGGCTCGTTTTACATCAGATTTTTCTGTCACTTACCCTGCACCTCAGCTTTTATGGGCTCTGGGTGCTCTTCCTTATTCCTGCCATATAGCGTATCCATCTCTGACGAAATAAATGCCCAGTGCCTGCGCCCAGCCCGGCCGCTCCCGCAGGCGCCGTTGTCCCCCCCGGTCTGGACTGAGAACGGCTCTTTCCTGTCACATATAAAGATAAGGTCAAAGTGCAGCCCGAGCTGGTGGCCGGTGGCTTATAGATTGACTATTTATAATAGCTGATCTTTAATCCCTAGCACATACACTCTAATTCTTGCACATTCGTATTAAAATTAACTCCTTCACTGGCTCGAAGGGGAAGGGAGAAATGTGTAAACTCTGCTGTTTGCTCCTTCTGGACCTGGCAGAGGCGGGCAGGCACAGCCGGGAGACAGCTGGAGCAGCTGAAACATCACCCGCAGCTTTCCAGGTAAATGTTAGACACTGCTAGGGATGCTGGTCCCATTTGGCTGCTAGGGAGAGGAAAAGAAATCTCTGCTCGCTCTTCTGGATTCGGCACTTTGGGAGCACTTCAGAGCAGAGGATCATCCTTTTCTTTTCATTCTGTGATTTTAAACTGGGCTGTTCCGTAAATTAACAAATTAGCACCACTGAATATTCATGCGATGCAGTCCTTTATGTACAAGCTGTTCCAGAGTCAACTGGCAGAGTGGCACATCTTTGAACTAAATATCTTTTCACTCTACCCATATTCTTCCATATGTGACCCAAATCCACCTACGAAAATATGGCAGGATTCATTAAAACCAAGGCAGATTTTTAACTTCATGCTTTTGTTTCTAGATAAGGTACTTAACTGAGTTCAATGTTGTTAATTTTAAAATCTTCTGGAAAGAGAATTATTTCAATATAAAGCATGTGATTGCAAAGTAAATCTTAGGCTCCATTGACCATGAAGGATAAAGAAAATCTTTGCACAATTATATATTATGCAATTTCATATGGGGTTACCCTAAAATCCGATTTTTTTCAGCTGAATCACCGTTGTTCCTAAAATGTTTAACATCACTTCTTAAGCCTGACTGATCTCTTAGAACTATAACAGTTATTTTATTCGAAACACAATTTGTACTACAAACTCTTCTGACACATTTATTATACATTATTCCTCTCCTCCAAACCTCCTGTCTAGTTTGATGGCTGATCTTCACTCCAGGAGATCATCCAGGACAGCATGCCTTACTCTGGTTTTGGAAAGCACTGACAGAAGCAAGTGATAACAAAATAAAAAGCCAAATTAGAAGAGAAAATATAAGGTCTTTGTTTGAATTAGCAATACTAATAAACAGCAGGATTGAACCAGAAGGCTGTAGGAGATGAAGGGGATCGAAATCCACATATATGTGGAGACACATACACATAGACATCCATACCCACTGTATATATGCATGTACTTTCCTATATGTGAGAGTGTGCCTTGGGATGTTGATTCCCTTTATACACAAAGCCAAGTAAGGGATTTTTCAGTAATGTTAGAGACTGAACAGGATCTGCCAAAAAACCAAAGCTGCCCAACTCTACTCTCACTAAGCCATGAGGAATTTTTCTCCCTCCACAATGTTCTGTTTTGCTTAAATACGTTTGTTTCACTGTATCCTCATTAATTTATGTGTGCAGCTCTTAATGCTGCAGTTCTAATTATCTGACCTGTGAATTGTCTAATCTGTGGTGAAATTAAGATTTCCATAGAGCAAGCAAGCAATAAAAAGATTAATTCAAATCTGTTTTGCCTCCTCCACCACAAGTGTTCATGCAGGTTAAGGTTCAGCCATGATGAGATAATTGGAAACCTTGTTTAAAAGTTGTCTGCATGGAAGAACAAGGAGCTGCAGATATCCAAAAGCTTTTGAAATCAACCTAAATGTGTTTGGTAGCTAATTTTAGCTCTCTGGAAGTTTTGTCTCATATGTTGTACAACTTAAATAAAGAAGTTTTATGAAGTTAGTTTTTCCTGCTTGTCAGTAAACAACACTTCATTTACCAGCAAAACACTTTTTTTGTTGTTTTAATCACACTAATGACAAATAAGCAGTTTAGTACAGTATGTGGAGATTAATTTTCTTGCCAACTGTGTGATTTCCCCCCTTTTTACACTGAAATGGCAAAATATCAAAGCATTGATTTACAATTATAATGTGTAATTATCAGCAGTAGAGGATGTGGATTCGGTGATTTTTCTAATTTTATTATTTCACAATGTTTCTTCTTGTTGCAAAACCCTTCAAATATAAGTCTTCCCCCAAGCAAATCTCACATTTCTCTCCACAGTTTCCTCTCTCTGTTCACCCCTCATGACAATATTTTTGAAGTCACCAGCTCCCGGCCATGTGCAGATTTGCTTCACTGTATTTCTTTCTGCCCTAAACAACCGCAGCGAAGGCCACAAGCTCTTTCCTCTTGGGCCCTTTCTCACTTTCACTTCCCTCCAGTCTCTGCATGTCCTGAGCTTCTCTCCCATACTTTAAAAGGGCCATGAAGACATTTTTTGGAGGCTGGGGGGTGACATTTTGGGTGTGATCTCTGTGGTTAGTCAAAACAAAGCCTTCCAAGGCAGCAGAGCTTGGTAACTGCATTTCTAGTACATCAGTGATGCCACTGTGGGCTTACCTTTGTACTTTTGGTTCACTTAGCAAGAAGCAAGTTATTGCCTTATAAATCACAAAGAGACCAATATAATCCCTTATCTCTAGTGCACTTAATTTAATTTAATCTCAATCTTTTGCCTATAGAAATTGAGTTCTAATTAAAGCCCATTAATAAACATCAAATTGACTATATATATATGACTTTAAGCTGTGCTAAGAACTTTCAGCTATCAACAGTTATCTGTCACTACCAAATAAAGCTCCAATAGTAAAACTGATATGAACTTAGGAGTTGTTCTTGCTGAAGTCACACTGATTGCTATCTCACTTTCTAGAAACACAAGTTCTTATCTGTGTTAAATACTCTTTTATTGGCATGATCTCATTTCACAAAACTGTCACCAGACTATTTAGAAACACGTCTCTTGCACTGTCCAGATATAACTGCAAACACAAATTACTAATGCAGTTTGTTCAAATTTAAATAACAATAGTTTCCCAATATTATTCTGACCAGATATTATTTGGGTCAAAACAGTTTTGATTATATACTGTTTTGCTCATTATTTGGACAAAAATAACTGGGTTTTTTTGTAATTATTACAAGTAACTGAGATTTTAATAACCTTGATAAGATTTTAATTTTGGGGAGAGGAGTTTTATTGTGAGATTTCACGATTTCTTTGATAAACAAAAGTATTGCTTTCGTGTTTACAGTCATAATTTTAATACCTACCACGAGAAATATTGAATTGTTCTTTAAAATAAATGTATAATATAACTTAATATTAAAACCCTTCAAGTGCTGAGGCATGGAACTGCTGGCCTACCCATACTGGTATCCATCAGACTGAGCCTGTCCAGTGATCATAATGCTCAAATATTTAACACTAGACATTAAAACAAATAAACAACCACAGTACCCACATAAACTTCCTCTCTGTAAGACTTCTATAACCTTATCTGCACCTTTCAACATCCCTATTTGCATGCTTTAATATGTAAATTGTACAGTTCAGTCATGTGTTTTCAAGTGGGTAGAATGACAACGTGAAGGTTGGCATTCACTTCCATGACTGAAGGTGAAGAAATGGGGTCACAAATGGGT
Source organism: Cyanoderma ruficeps (assembly GCA_008694505.1). NCBI lineage: Eukaryota > Metazoa > Chordata > Aves > Passeriformes > Timaliidae > Cyanoderma > Cyanoderma ruficeps. The sequence goes on from VZDJ01000049.1 coordinate 4,634,910, forward strand.
ACAGTGACAGAAGTTAATGTTGCTGCACTCTGTTCTACCTGGTGGCCTACTGTACATCTTTAGGGGAACATAAAGAAAAACTCAAAAGGATTGCTTTCTGGTTTTAGGAAATGGCAACTGGGTGTAGAGGGCTTAATACAAAAACAGTGTTCCTGAATAGAGAGGCTGCTGGGCCTCTCCTCCTCCCATTATGGGGATTGTGAAGCTGATCTCTTTTGCAAGATGCTGGATATCGACTCGTAAGAGACATTATCAATGAAAACAACTTGTAATAGAGCTTTTTTCCTCTCTGATTCCATGCCCTGTAAGCTCTGAAATAGCTCATAATAAGCAGAAGAAAAAAATGTGTAACCAAATTAAATAAAACAAACAAGAAGTGGAAACTGAAACACCTTAGAAGTCAGGCCAGTTTTACACTTATGGAAATCTGGAGAGACTGCAGAGACAGTGGCTGTAAATGATGGCTGTAAATTCAAGTCCAAGCAATTTATTTTACCTGTGTGTGTGCTGGGCGAAGTTCAGTCCATTTGTATCCCCCAGTTAATGTTTTACCCAAAGAGGGCACCTTTAATGCTTTGAACAGATCTCTAATTAAGATATTAAGGCAATGGCAGGTCAAAATTGTGCCACTTAGTCAAACACGATCACAAGGACACATGAGGAGTCATCAAGTTCTTGAGGTAGTTCTGCTTCTTTCTGTGTGAACTTGGGGCCCAATTTGGCCATCAATAAGCCCAGCTCAATAAATATTCTTATGGGGCCCACTCATCCCCTTCTTCCTAACAGTCAAAGTTCTGCTTTGAAAGGCAATAAAGGCAAAGGGAAATAGCTGAGAAAGAGGCAGGGATTGAGGCACCAACTGTGGCAGTGAGGAAAGGCCAGCTATGAGCCTAAAGGCAATGCCAGACAATTCCAAGGGGACAGTTCCTATGAGAAGATCCTCAGGGATTTATCCAGGTGACTTATCTAGCTAACCATACACATCCTATAAACAGAAATTATGTTCAAACCAACATAATCCTACTTATCTTTATCTTGACCCCATCATGCCAGGCATGAACGTAATTTAATAATTTAATTATTGCACCCTGGACAGATAAGAATTGTTTTCCCTGGTTTTATAAACAGATAACATCAAAATTGCAACTTGGCAGGGATCACTGGTAAGTTCAGTGTGTTGCCTCATGGAAAATTAGACAGTAGAAGCAATAACAAGACCAAACCCTTTTTCAGTCAGCAATAACTGGGTCTCACAATCAGGATAAGCAGCACAGGAGAGAAGCAAGGAAGGAAGTGGGGTTGTGATCCACCTTCTTAAACTAATTGGCAAATGGCTATTTTTAAAGCCAGCTGAAGAAATGGAAGGTGTAGGTGGAGATGTAGAGTCTGTTCAGGACTCAGTGCTTCCTACCTATCAGGGTAACAATGTTCTTTCACACTGCAGAAGTTTACATGACACAGTAAAATGGACTACTCATAATCTTGTCTCAAGTTCATCATGCCTAAAAATAATCTTTTTCTACCTCAAAGCCAAAATAATAGAAATCAGTTTTCCATTTTTATGTTTATTTAATTAATAGAACACAGAGATGTTTATATTCCTGATAAAATCTGTATATTACATCCAGTAATATTCAGGAATGTAAAGATGGTAATATCCTTCTATCGAGAGTAAATTTACTAGCTCTTCCTCAAGGCAAATGAACAACAGCCAAAATGAACAGGGGCACGATTTACTCCTTCTCTTTGGCAGCTCTTCACTTCCTTAATTCTTCAAATCTAGCACTTTCTGGTCTCTATTATGGATTGTCAAGCTATTCTGCAGCGCTGCAGTTTGAATCACAGGACGTTCTCAGGTTGTCATGATGTAGCTGTGATCTGTGATCTGCACTGGGGTAGAGATCAGGACCACTCCAAAATCAGTGACTTCTGGCATAAGAAAGCTGTTTTTTAAAAAATGTCTTTCTGTTGGGGAAGAATGCAAAAGACATGTTTGCCACAAGAAGGTAAGTTCAAGGAGCACTGTTTACTTGACATAAGTGAGTTCTCACTTATGAGTGAAAAGAGGTTTCGGAAGTTTCTCTCTTCCTGAAGACCCTAGCTGCTAATTTTGATGCTTTAAAAGCAGTATTTTCTTTTCATGCAAATTCTCTTCTCATTCTTGTGACAAATGGAATAGCCTGACAGAATGCTTTCCTGGCACTAAAGTATAAAAAGTCAACAAACTTCTAAAGAGGCAAATTGTCTTTCTTCCACTCTCCATCTGCTGCAGGCAGCTGAAGAGTAACTTATAGCAACCGCAGATTAGGAAAAAAATGCACATTGCTATAGAAATTGGCAACAGTAGGCTCACTTGGAGAGCCTGGCTTTATTTGTAGACATTTCCAAACATCATTTGTTCTTTTTCAGGGCCTATTTCAAAATCTATCAAAGCCAGAGACATGACTTCCATTAATTTCAATGCCTTTGGAGCAGATTCACAGGGGAGAGCCTGTGGCACCCTCAGCCCTGGCATTTTTAATGTGTTCATGTAGTCAGATTTCCAGTAGCAGAGAATGAACTGGACAATGCCACAGAACCCATTCACCACAAAAGTGAGCTCCCACTGGAAACGTCTCTATCACCAAGCCAGTACATTTAAGTAGAGTCTCCTTCATCATGCCTGTGCTTTCAGAAACAGTCTGTGCTTCTCATATCTAGAAGGACAAAGTGGGAGGGCTGGATGGCAGCTGCTGTGAAGCCTGGCAAGTCAGCAGGACCCAAGAAGAAGCAGGGAGTCTGGAGAAAGCATCATGCAAACATACAGTGGCCAACTAACTGAAGAACAGCTGCCCTCAGCTCTGACTGCTGCAACAGCTTGAATATAAAACAGTTGGACTGGGTGTTCCCAAACTGAAGCCTGTTTTGTATGGGGCCTGAAAGGGAGTCCTAATTTGCAGACACCCCCAACAGAAGCAGCTGATAATCGTAATTACACAGTCTCATCCAGGAAGGGGATGGGTGTCTGGGCCAATTAGCTAATTAGAATATGGATTGGCCTTCTCCAGAGCTGGGAAATCCAGTATGAATATTCACATTTTAGCTGCTCCATAAGCTCTCCCTATTAATCAGTCAGAAATTCATGTGGGATCTGCTCCAAGGGTTCCATGGCTGAACTCTTGATTTACAGGTGTGGTGAGAAGGAAGACATCCAGCACAGTGTATTTTCTTCTCCTCTCCTCTCGTCCCCCACAATTTCCCTACTCATTAATCACTTTCCAATTAACTTTATCTTGAAAATGCTGATAACAGTCCTGCTTTTTCCAGCTGAGCAAGACAGTCATAAACTGGAGGTCCAGAAAGGTCTTGGGATTGAAGTTCACTCTTAGATGTTGACTGGATGCAGTGCATGACTTGACTTTGGCAGAAAGCTTAGGAGCTGGGCTGGCACACTGCAGGGATGGGCACTGCTTTTAGACCAGCAGTGCAGTGCAGGAGGCATCTCTGCAGTGCAGGAATCCATCAAACACCACCGATTCCTCTGTGCTGTGGTAACTGGCTCACTGACCCACGTCTAAACACAAGTGCATGTTCTTTTGGTTTCAGGTTATGGCGGTATAAATTAATAATAATGGCATCAAACTCAATGGAGTTAATGCCAAGGACAGGAGGATCACAATAGGTAAAATCCTCATTAGTACTGTGATTCTACGAAGCTGGTGGCTTTGTAAACCTGATGGATATCTTTTATAAGGAAGTTATAAGGAGATGCATTAAGAGATTTCAGCTCCTAAATGTTACTGGGCTTGCTTCCCAAAGTCCATCAGCAGCCTTTGGAATGTGCAAATAGGGCTCTCAAGTAGTTCTGATGATTAAGGCAATATTTTCATCTTTCCTAAATCATTTGTTTAAGTTATGGCCTTCTCTTCTGCCTCTCAGCAGGTATAAATATTGTAGCTTCAAATAGTTGAGCAGCTTATCTTTTAAGGGATGATGGGAGCATTTCACTTGGTGTGTGGAATTCTAAGCAGGCACAACAGTTCAAAATGAAGCTTACTTGGAACAGCTGAGATGAATCTTCACATGCATAAACAGGAGGGCAGGATGGATACGATACAATAATTATAGACATTACATTAGCATCTAAAAGAAGCACCTCAAGCAATAATTATTACAAATAAAGCAATCTAGACCAATTAAATATACCTAGAGAAGCAGTGTGTTTTCCCATCTCATAACTCCTTGTGCTTCTCATTTTTCTTACTCTCACTATTGTATCTCTTTGCTGTTGTAAAGACCTTCCAACTTCAATGTTCGCACAATGAGGCCTTTGATGCAGCAGCTTTATCTCATTTTCCATGTGTTCAACAGCAGCATATATCAACTTTATCTTCTCTGCCCATGAGGAAAGCAATGATTTAATGTCTTCTTCTCAAACTGATCTCACATGGGATGTGACATTTGTACAATAGAGCTCACAAGGGTCAATGCAGGGGCTTAGCAACAGTGCAACACCCCCCAGAGGTAATCACAATTATATATTACAAGTTCTGTTCTGTTCCATGCTCTATTGCTGCTGTTGTGGCAAGCAGCAAAGAGGAAGGAGAAATGCTGATGGCATGGCAAGGATGACATCTCAAGCTTTTGAAGAAGGCAACAAAAAGAGTGGTGCCCTGGCAAGCTCTGTGGCACACAGCACTGAGCTGAGGATGTGGCTGTGGGTCACAGTTCTGATTTCTCTTGCTGTGTGCTTGGCCATGGAGGAAGCTACTGACGAAGGAATACCTTGTTCAAAGGACCAGCATGCTTTCGAGCATTCATGCTATGAGTTTGTTAGACTGCAGCAAACCTTCACAGGTGCCCAGAGCTGGTGTGAGAGAGGAGGAGGGCACCTTGTCTTTATTCAAAATGAGGACACTCAGGAGTTCTTGCAAAAACATATTGCTGAGGATCAGGAATGGTGGATAGGACTGATCTCAAACTCCTTGCTGAATGAAACTACTGATGGTAGGTGGTTTTAAAATCATGTCTTTAAAATTATATTAGCTCATGATGCTTTCTTAACATGGTAAAAATGCAGTGCCTTTGTAGATATCTGCTGAAAATCTCTGCCTTATGTTGCTGTATCTTCAGATTTATATTAAGATATTTGTCTGCTTCACTTTGTTGTTGCATGTTATCACCTTCCTTTGCATTTTGTGGTTGTGTGAACACATGGTGAATGAGACCAACGTGCTGACCCAATGAAATAAATGTGCTGCGTTAAGTCTCCAGTGGAAGCCAATTCATCCCACTAGGAAGTGCTGCAAGGTCTGATGCAAGGGAAACGGTGAAATCTTGAGGCTGGGAGCACAAGTAGAAGTGTCTCTTCTCATGATTGCACCAGGTTCAATATAAAATGTAATTGAAGATCCTTACCCAGAGCAAACCACCACTGCTTCAGTAGGAGCAGGGCTACAGTCCTACTCTGCAGACTCTGAGTCTAATTGTATTATTGTGGAAAATAAACATTTAGGACACAATTTCTCTATTCACAGGGTCAATAACTTGGCTAGACACTTCAAATATAAGCTACAGTAACTGGTACAAGGATCAGCCATCTCTCTTTTCATCCACGTGTGGGTACATTCTGAAGAATGCCAAGTATCAGTGGGGTGTGACTGACAATTGCAGCCAGGAATTTGACTTCATTTGCGAGTTTGGTAAGATATGAAACAGCTGGAACAGTGAAGTGAGTGTGCTGTGATCACAATGGGGTATAAACTGCCTTGTTGCTTTCAGAGTAGCTGGGAAATAATGAATCTTACTAAATGTGAACAAGCAAAAAGCCATATAACCCCAGTAGATGCTCTTTTTCCACTGTGCTGATGTAAGACCTGATCCAAAGAAGGAAGAACCCACAAATCACTGGGATATGTAGGTGCTCAGCAACCAGACATTAAGGTCCAGGGTTCCAACAGAGGGCTGGTAAAATAGAAATGGATCTGAGAGTGAATCTAATGTGTAGCTGTCCACATCTTCAGTGGACATAAGCTGGCTGGGTTAAAACATGGCTGCAAGAATAAACTCCCACAAAACCATGGCACCTGAGCTAGGTGGGAAGTGTGTGGCCGCCCCATAAAAACACCCATTAATGTATGCCAGAAAAAATTCCATTTGTAACTGCAGCAAAAATACAGTCAGGCTTCCAGAGGCACCACTCCTTGCAGCCTGCAGTGAGCAAAAGTGAGAGCAAGTTTTTCTTGTTTCTTCACAGACCCTTCCACCAGGTGAAGTTCAAAGTTTTCCCCAGGTTAAGGAAACAGACAAGAACCTGTACTTCCTGTGCTCAGACAGAAAACCCACAGACATTGTATCCCTCAAATTGTGACTTGGAACAAACAGTTCTGGAAAGGAATGCTTTCAACATATAGATACGAGGGGAATTTGTGTTCCTCACCCTTTGCACAAGAGTACTTTAAACTGCAGCTAGAACTGTGGTCACAAGCACTGGAAAGACAGTCTGGCTGTGGGCTCACTCATATAAAGAGGCTTCCAATCAAGTATACAAGTACAGGTTTCCACAAGCCCTAGAACTGCTACTGCCCTGTCCAGCAGTCTAATACTACTGACATAAATAACAAGTTGTTCTGCAATAAGCAAAACTAATAAAGTTTTGTTCTCAATCCTGATTTTCTGTTGCACATCCCCTCCCTACGCTCCTCCTCAGCACGCCCAGTTCACTCCCATAACCCCAGCATGTCTCACCTCTGCAAATACTTTTCACTGCCTCAGCTCCCTGCCCTGCAGCTGCTCCAGAGCTTCAGCTGTATGTGCTGGCCACTTGAATTCCACATCCCAGAATAGGTAAACATGGGGTTATAACTCCTACTCCTCACAGAGACATTCATGTAGCTCTTTCTCTTCTCCCTAGATATTGCATTTAATGAAATTTTAGGGTGTTGGAGGCTTATATCTATACATCAAATTTAGCTGAAGATGACTAACTTAAAAATTACTGGGGGAGAGGAAATTGGCAGACAGCACAATCCCTTAAGCTTATTTTCTTTTCAAAAACAAACTAAAATTATTTTTCCATTCCAACCACGGTAGACAACTGTCTGTTTGTAAGGAAACTATCATTTGTTACCATAGGATCTGACTGAGAGCCCATTAAATTCAAAGAGCAACAATATCCTACACTACATTCATCATTCCACTACCCAGGAAACCAAGACCAGATCAAGGCAATTCTACCATTTGGTGCTCTGTAGGTTAGCAGTTTATTATAGTAAATATATATGTATCGAGCCAGGGTTTGAACCTAGAAACACGGACCAAGTTTTGTACATCTTTCCATGTAAAAGTTGCTGATACAGCAAATACTGTGAGAAATCTTCATATAGAGAACAAGAAAAGGCATGAGATAATAGTCCATACTAGAATTTACCAGCAAGTTATTTTTCAAGCTTATTTAGAGAGCTCTAATCTGCAAACTGATCATGTTGCTATAGTTACAGCCAGGCTTAGTTTTAGCCTTTAAACAACAATAGCACACAATTATTGCAGTGTGCACACATTGGCACTGTTAATCAAGGGACTTGAGGGGAACGCTCCAAACAACAATGTATTTAAACCTGGGACAGCTGAAACAAAAACATCCTTTTGTGACACTCCTATATGAGAACAGTTATCCACATCCTCCTTTTCAGGTTATTAAGTATCCTGATTACTACATGATACTAAGAATTCTGAAAGATAATTAACTGTCCCAGATTAATCAAAGAATGACGTGTGTGCATTTAGAGCTATGACCTTACCCATCTGAGCAGTCCTGCTGAATGAAGTCAGTCAAATATCACACAGGAACAAAGGAGTCTCTGTAGCAGAAATGGGATCAGCTCCCATACTTAACATGCAAACTATTCTCCAAGGCAATACCCTGCATATTATGCAATCCATACATCTCTTTCGGAAGTAAAGGAGTAACTTTAAACCTTCCAGTATTTCAGGTCAAACAAATGCTGAGAGTTTTCCAAAAAAATAATATTTATTTTTATAATTAAAATATTTTTGCTTATTGAAAATGTCCTCAATGTTTTAAGGCAGTAAAAACATAAATCTATTAATTTTGACTTTAAAAATTACAAATATTTAATTCTTTTGTGATTTTTAAAAACTTTCTTAATTGTTTAGCTTAAAAGGGAGAAAAGGGAAGAAAGACAAAACAAAATGGATATGCAGTAGAATTGCAGCAGGAATTTTTAGAAATTCAAAAAGGTAATATTTGGGGGTTTTTTTTTCTCCTATTAGAATCTGGCCAGAGCATTGCTTGTGATAGTTACAATGCCACTGTACAGTGTGGATCAGGAGAAGTTATTCAAATTGAAGAGAGCTTCTATGGGAGGAAGACCCCTCACTATTGTGTGTCACAGACTCCTCTCCAGCTGGAAACAGATGAAGGCTGCAGCTGGACCAGTGTCAAGGATGAAGTAGCAGGTGATATCTTACAGCATTGCTTGTCACAAACACAGAGCGTGTACCAAAGTTCCTTGTCCCTTAAATATTTTATCTTGTATTCCAGTAGAGTTAGCAAACATGAAAGTGGATTATTGCTAAAATGAAGGGAATCACAGAGAACTTCTGACAGGTAGGAGGTTGCTGCAAGAGGCTGGTTTTGGTGAGGAGCGAAGATTCAGAGGAGGAGCAAAAGGAGGGGTTTGTGAGGAGCAAAGATTCGGAGGAGGGGAGGAGCAAATAAAGGACGAGGGTGTGCCTGGCTCCTCTCGCTGTAGGGGGAAAATCTGTGAACGCACTGATTTCGTAACAAATTCAGTGGGATACTCAAGGTTTGAGAGGGATGGAAGGCAACACATCCAGACACACCTAACTCCAGGAGGGGTGAAAAGGCTGACACCCACGGGGACGCGAGGGCAGGAGGGACCTGCTGCTGCCTGCCGTGTGTCAGGCACACACCCTGCTGGAGCCAAGGCCTTGGAGACTAAACAGTGACTGTGGCCTGTCCCCAGGGTGATTTTTAGGGCTTCCAGCCAAAATTAAACAAAATACATAAGATTTTTCTTTTGGTACCTTTTGAAATTCAGCTTTGTTACAATCAAATGAAATGCTGCTAAGAAATGTCACACAATAAGCAACACACTAAAGTCAAAGTGATGTGGAAATTTGTCTAGAATGTCTAGAAATCAGAGACATGATACTGCTCCACCTGGCATTTTTGTTTCTCAGTCATCTTTCATCTGAGCTGTTGTGACAGTAAAGACAAAACCCACTTGCTGATCTGAAATGGTCCCTTTTCAGGCCAGTGTCACGGTCTGCAGGCCTGCCAGGTGGCAGCAGATGGCATTTTCTTCGGAGATCCTTGTCCAGCTTTGGGAAACTATTTGTCTATTCAATACCACTGCAAGGAAGGTAAGAGGGAGGGGGCTGTCCACACTAGAAGCCTGTCCTGTTCTTTGCTGTAACACTGAAACCATTGATATTTATCTTAAAAATCACTGTTCCGTCCCCAGAGAAGAAATTGGCATAGTGCTGATCACTAAAAACAGGCACAAAAATGCAGATTCCCTGTCCTAACTGAGGGTTCTGGGTAGAATACAAAGCCCAGAAATTCAGACACATAAAACACATTTAGATGAAATTATATTCCAAGAAGAATTTTGATTAGTAGTCATGGAAAAGAATCAGCTTCCTGTCACACCACTAATGCACACAAATTAGCAGCAGTACCAGCTGTGGTTTTGGACCAGGCTGGCTCTCAATGCCTGAAAATTAATTGAATTTTGTAAGGAAGGCAGACAAACACTGGCACTGAATCGTCATTCTGCTTTGCAGGTCTGCAGCTGGTTATGACAGACACATGCTTTGTCTTTGAAAATATCACGGTCACTTTGAACTGGCTGCTCTCACCATACTCTGGGAATCTTTCCTGTATCATTAGCACTGGAGACGGTCACACCATTGATCCATACTACCCTCAAACGTAAGATGTAGCCTTCATTTCTCTTCAGAGAAACTGTACATTTCATTCCTTGCACTTTATTGAATGCTCTAAGTCTCATAAATGAGATGTTAAAAACTCGATAGCTTAGTAACAGAACTTACATATGAGAGATTTGGATTCTGCAAAAACCTGTTTTGAAATCAATACACAATTTTATATTAAGCTGCCAACCACAATCTTTCTTCTATTATAAAAAGTGTTTCCTATTTCCAAGATTATTTATTCGAGATCTTAAGACTCAGAATTACTGAAAACATGTCAGTAATTGCCAAACTACAAGCAAATATTATTTCCTGAAGTTTAAAGAGTGTTTACTGATAAAAATTAAAATATAACAAGGACATTCTAGAGTTTTTATTTTATTTTAATTGCATAAAAATCCTGTCTTTAATAGATCAAACATTTTCTGCTGGATTCAAAAGTCAGATTTTGTCTTAGTGGTAGGAATGACATTTGAATGAATGCAATTTGGGGATGTTTTATCATGTAAGGTGAAGGACTTCCCAGGACAGTCTTCCACAACAAGCAGCTGTTCTTTTTCTATTCTAGACTGGTCAGCAACCTCACATACAGCTACTCCTCTCCTGGGGAGTTTACAGTTTTTGTGGAGTGCACCACCAGCGAGTGGCACGTGATGGCACAGAGGCAGGTGACTGTTCAAGACAAGGAGGATCAGCTCAGCATTACTGGGTGCTACAGCCTGTATGAAACAGGGAACAGCTCCCACTGCAGCACGCTCTATGGGGAGGCGTTGTGGATCCAAGTGCAGCTCAGTGGAGGTGAGGATAATTTCTCTCCATGATTTAAAGGGAAGGATAGATATTATTGCCATCCATGGGACAGAAGCGAGATTTCCATTATGCAAAATAATCCTTCTTTTTAGTGAATGCTTTCCCTCTAATTGTTGTATTCCTGCAATTTAATTCTCTCGGTTGCCCTGGAGGGGTTCTTTCTCAGAGATATTTTACCACCTAAAGCATAAGTATAAACCCTTTTTTCCTATTGACAAAGCTGACAGAATGAGCATAACTTTAGTCACAAAAATCCATATGATGCCAGTCAGAATATTTCTGTATTTGAAGTTAGAAAATCATGGAAATGCTCCTCTGATTAGAGTAAAAGGAATCCACTCTGAGCTGGTATACATTTCTTTCTCACTTTAAGTTCCTGCAAGCCACATATGTGCTGAAAAATATTAAAATTCGGTAGTGTATGTTTGAATTCTCTTCTCAGAACATTCCCAGCAGAAAACACACAATAGATTTTCATTAAGTCACTGTAAGTGACTTTATTAAAAATTACTGCATTGCTGCAGTGTTCTTGTGACTCCTGTATAAACACTGGAATGCTGCACAAAGCAGCTGGAATTTGTTAACCTATTGAACAAGCTGTGAGAAATTTTCATCTGTGTTTTTTGCAGGCAATGGAGTAACCTACAGTATGTTAGCAGATAACATGACACTGACTGAATCCAGTGCAAAGGAAGGTCTTGTCCCCCATAACCTGACACTCAACAGAGCCTCTCAAGAGCTCATAGGCCCAGGGACACATCAGCTGGAAATCCGAGCATCCAGGAACGTGACGGCGTCAGAGCTCTCCGGGAGGATTGCTGTTCATTTAATTGAACCAGTATCTGGGATTCAGGCTGCAGTAGCTTCCCACACTCTGCAGCTGGGGGAGGATCTGGAGGTGAATGTCTCTGTGTCCCGTGGTGCCCCAGGGAAGCTGATGTTTGAGGTGATTGGATCCGAGCAAACCCACTGGCACAAAGCAGACGGCGCTCATGGGGAGCCGCGGACATACAGCGTTCCCGTGCCCCTGGAAGGTACAGCACACACTGACACCTCCTGTGTTTCCAGGACATCGCGGGTCACATAAAAAGTCACAGCATCCTGGGCTAGGGGACAGTAATGTACAGCTGAATTTGGCAGCTTTTCTGACTGCTCAAACTTGGGCTGCAGAGCAGGATGAACAGCACAGTCCTACGTAAGTGAGCTAAAAAACGGAGCTGACAAATGGGTCTGCATATGCAGATTCAGAGCAAGGCTTCACCTGATTCTTGCAATGGAAGAGACACTGAAAAGACACAGGGTTTATTTTTTCATGGCATCATTTGATTGAAGTACAAATGAGGACATTTTCTTGAATACCAAAGTGTTTTCCTCCTGTTTGTTCACAATGTTTCAAGTTTAGACTGTTCTGCATTTTACACTGGAGTAATCTGAGGAGTTCAGTAGACAAAGACAAAGAAAAGGGGAGTTTTTCTGCATGTCCATTTCCAACACAACTATTTTTTGGAGTTAATTATGAATAAACATTTTAGTAATATTACCCTTCCATTATTACATAGTCAAAGCCTTTAAAATGTGGAATTAGGCAGATTGTGCTAAGAGTTAATTAACAGTGGCAGAAAATAAAAAAGTTTCCACCTCTAATAAGTTATACCAACCCCATGCCTAAGTGGGAACACTTAGTAGAAGCTAATTATGATTTCATTTCATATTTTTAAATTATTCAATATTAAAGTTTTATTTGTTCTCCCTGTACCCATTTGAACATCCCTTCCCCATAGGCAGAAATTTTCAAACAAAATAGCTGCTGTCTCAAGATGCCCAAATTCATTTGGCCTCCAGTGTTCGTACACCTCTATAATATCATAGTCAGCTGACAAAGAATAGCATGACAAGGGCTTGGAAAAGGGCAGCTGAGTTATTAAGAAGTTGAGATAAAGGGGAAAAACATTCCAGGAAAAGCCTTTCAGCAGTGGACACCCATCAGAAACCCCCCTGAAAACTCTTAACAGAAAAGGAGGTTTCCTTTACAAATTGGATATTATACCTCAAACCTGTTGGTCTGGGCCCACTGCTATTCTTACCTGGCCCTTTGCCTTCTCTAGGTACTTTTCTAGTGAAAGTGGTGGCCATGAATGCCTTCTCAAACACGAGCCTGGATCTTGGATTCATCACTGTGCTGGCAAACAGTTCCCATAAAAAAGGTAATTGCATTAATCTGACACTGCTGGTTTTGACCAAGTGTCTTTTTGCAATCAGAGCATTTCATGGAGTGTTTATGGTTTGCATGTGGTAATTGCTTTCCTTCCAGCAACAGCGCTGAAAACTTTTGTGGAGGCTTCTTCCTGATGTAGGCACATTCCCTGACTTTGATGTAGTCATAAATTAGCATCGCTCTGTATATGTAACACATTGCACATTTGCTGTTTGTCCCTAGAAATAACGAGGGAAGTTTATGGCCTGGGACATAGCTTTGAAACCAGAAAATATTTGCATCACAGCAGTCTCATAAATTGCTGCCGCTAATGGCTTCTACTTGGCTCATCCTTACATTTACAAGAGCAGATTATCCCAGAAATAACCTTAGCACTAATTGTATTGAAAGTTTTCCAGTGCTTTCCATCATTTTTTCTTTGTACATCACTGAAACTCCATCACCTTCTGTGGATACATATTTGATTTATAACATTATGTTTGAAGAATCAGGATCATCTCCTTTGTAGTCTGTGACGAGCTTGTTGTTACCATTTTACCTATTTCACTGTGCTGTTTATCACAGCTCTGGAGTCTGATTCTTACAGCCTCATCTTTCCCACTGTCAGTAGTCAAATCCCATGGATTTAAGTTTTAATATTCACTGAGGATGTCTGAAAGCTTTACAGGTAGCACTACAATATTCTGTTCTTTTTTGCTTTAAACAGATTCTGCTAAGGAAGAAGGCAGCTACAAAACAAACACCCGAAAGAAAAATGTAAGTATTATTTCAGGATCTTCCTTTAAAATTGCTTAGAAATTTTTCTTACCAGTGGAAGTGCTGTGTAAGACAGAGAAAAGAAGTATTTGTAGTATAGTAAAAGATGTTCTGTTCCCCATATGGTTTAACACAAAATCTATACCACAAGTCTTGGAGACAAATGTATTTACAGGCATTCCATCTACAATTCATTAAAAAGATTAAAGAAAATGAAATTTTCACAATTCAATTTTGGAAGTTAAAATGTGTTTAGAAGACTTTTTAATTCATCTACTTGACTAATGCAAACCTCTCTCTGCAGAGTGATCCTTCAAGTAGAGTTTAATATATTTTAAATGGTTCCCAAGTGTTTTCTACTGCGGTATTGGAGTGTTTAAATTATTTTGCAATGAAAAATTTTCCAGTTTATGGCAAACTAAGAAGTTAATGATATACCAATTGCTAGCAGCTGTCCATATTTAAATAATAAAAATGCCAGATTGAATATTTTATCATCTTAGAAGTCTAGTTTTTAACTGTAACACTAGCAGAGATCTGCTATGGGAGAATGTACTGCTTCACAAGAAGCCGCCATGCTTTACAGATTACCTGTAAAAAGATATTGCATCAGAGGAATATAAATCCAATGCAAACCCAAGTTTATCACAGTTTGGTACACAGAAAGACAAACTCAGCTACCCCTTCTTCTCTTTGTTTATAGCTGCAATATATCCTATTCAGATAAAGAAGGGATGCACCAGAAGACAAATGGTTGTTCAAGGGTTAGAAGTCTTGGTCCAGATGTGAAGGTTTAATAGGAATTAATTTCCTAAGTATCTAGTTTTGAAAATGGGAGCTGCACTCCTAAACCAATTCTGCATTTGGGAGAACTTTGCCACACAATTTTTCTGTGCCATCTGCTTCTATTCCCCTAGCTTCTATTTCCCTGTTACCTCTGATAAGGGAAAGATCACATAAACTACAGATCTGCATCCAGTGATCTCAGACCTTTTTCATTATAAAGAAGCAACATATGTATGTGTTTATACATGTTTGTGTTCTAACTGATACATTTACTTCTTATTTAGGATCACAAAATATCTATTAAACCGAGTCGCCATGTGGATCCTTTCACAACTGTTACACTTGGCTGGCCAGAAAACAACAATTCCAGTTTTCTCTGGACCTGTGGTTTGTGCATTTCCTGAGCTTTTATCACCAACTTCTACTTGATGAGTAACAAACTCACTGTTGTTTCAGATCCAGTGTTGAAAATCTGATTTAAGGATGCTTCATTTTCTGGCTTTAAAGTTTGCCACTCACTGTGGCAAACAAATAAAGAATGCCCTTCTACCCAACCCTAGTTTTGGCACCAAACTAATTATGATATATTATATGGCATAGTACTCCATTTTGTCTTCTCCCAAATGTTTTACTTTTTCAGTTTTTCAAGATCTACCTGTCCTAAGATTTATTCTCATAGCCAAGGACTAGTTCCAAGTGACTTACATAGTCATTTGCAAAGTACATGTGTCTCAATAAAACAGCAATAATTAACTTTAAACATGATGCAAAAACATTTCTGGCTGAAAACAAGATTGGCATTCAGGCCATCTGTGTTCTATCCCCATAATTATCCCTGACCTCATACATGACTTTGGAAAAGCCTGTATTCCTGGTAATCCACATTACCAACTCTTTAAATTGTGTTCAAGAAACTTGTCTATAAAGCTCTTTGAGCCTTATGGCAGGAAAGTCCTTTACAAGATGCTGTTCTAACTATAAAGGAAATGTTTCATGCAGGAGCTTGCTGGCCTGCCTGGAACAAATGTGTGAAGCAACAGATAATCCTAATCAACCAAAGTGAGGTGCAAATCCCACCTTCCTGCCTTCCTCCTCCGAAATCAGCAGTGACTGTCAGGATTACTGTCCAAAACCACGGCAGTGAAGAGAGGCAGGACGAGCAATGTCTCTATGTGACTGCAAAACAAGAACTGCAACTGCACATCAGGTCTGGTTTTAAACCCTGGTGTTCACAGGTTAATATTATCACTGCACAAGCACAGTGCAAGGCCACAGTTTCCAATAATAATGGTAATAAAGTGGTATTGTACTTTTAGAATCATAGAATCACAGAATCACAGAATGGTTTGGGTTGGAAGGGACCTTAAAGGTCATCTTGTTCCACCTCTCAATCATGGGCAGGGGGGATACCCTCCACTAGATCAAGTTACTCAGAGCTCCATCCAGCCTGGATGGAACACTTCCAGGGCTGGAGCATCCACAGCTTCTCTTGGCAGCCTGTGCCAGGACCTCAACACCCTCACAGTACAGAAAACTTATTGTTCTAAATCCATTTACACCCTACCATTACAAAAATTACAACCAAATAAGTCTTGCTGCATTTTTCAGTCCATGTTTCCAAACACAATCCTTTTACAAACTGAAACACATTCTTCCAAAAACCGCTTAGGGTTTTTGACCCCACTGCATCCTTCCAGTGTTGGAGATTTCAATGTGTCAACCTCATTGAAACAACAGGAATAAATGCCATTAGATATGTCTGAAATTTCTCCCAGACATCTCATACTATGTGTAACTCCCGTTTTATTTCCTTACAGGTGTGAGGCAAACTGCAAGCCTGTGAATGTTAGTGATGAAGTTGTTTTGAGTGTCTCTGGACAGGAGGACTCCCAGGCCATATATTATAACTGGTATTTAGATAACACATTCCAAAACAAGGTGAGAGCACCAGATTTGTCAGAAATACTGTACAGACAAAAATAAATATCCACAAAGCCATATGACCTCAGAGGGATATTTTGTCAAGTGGATGCTTAGAAAATACTAGTGAAGACCAAGACAAGGGGGTGCCTGGATTGGAAGGGGTTATAATGACGGGCACCAAACTGACACCCTGATCCTAATAAATCACAGCAGAAAGAACAGCAAAGAGCCTCTACTGCTATGTGTTCTTTTCTGTCTGATTTTCCAGTCTACAACCCTCCCTCTAGCCTGTGGCCTGACTGGATTCCAGCAGAACTCTTTGAATTTGCTTCAAAGCAACACATCTGTGTTGAGAATGACCAGCTCCTTCTTGCAGGCACAGGGAGAAGCTTTTCTGATTAAAGTAACAGGTAGGGGCTAACAGGGTTTTTAGGGTTTACAGACTCCTTTGGATAGTCTCTGCTGACACAACATCGTATAGATGTCACACATGCATAGCATCCCTGAGAATGATGAAGGTAAATTAGTCCATAAGTTGAAAAGTTTTACTTTATATGTGAGTAATGAAGATATAAGTTTGTTCAGGGGTGTCACATGGCAGGAGAAATTCAGTTTTCTTACTCCGAGCTGTTAATAACTTTGTTGAGGCTCACCTGAAACAAAGTTATGCTAAATGCTTGATCAAAAAATAGAGTTTTGCTTTATAATGCAAACATTAACATATTTGAAATAGTTCTTTTCCTCTTACGGTTTATTCAGTAGCAGGATTTCATTCCTCATTCGGCCCACCCTGCCGTGCGCGGTGCCTGAGCAGGCAGCCCCGTGGCTCGGTAGGGGCGATGCGGATCCGGGACACGGTCCTGGCTGATGCTCTGCTCCCTCCACTCTCAGCCACGACTCAGCGAGGCTACGGGGAGGGATCGTTCCTGGTGAGCACCGTGCCCCCGCCCGAAGCCCCCGGTTGTGCCCTGAGTCCCGAGCACGGCTCGGTGCTCACCGCCTTCAGAGTGTCCTGCAGTGCTCCCGGCCCGGAGGGGTCGGGCCGCTCCAGTCCTGGCAGGCAGCTCACGTATTGCTTCTATGTGACACCAAGTAAGTCCCCTGGAGAACTGTTTGGCTTCTCCTAACACGAGCAAAGGCACAACCTGCCCTGCCCTGCTCTGCTCACGGGTGAACCATGCCCTGAGTCCCCGCTCTCAGAGAGCAGGAGGTGTCTCTGTGGTGTCTGGTCCCTGACCCCTTCTTTCCTGTTTCAGATTCTCTCCTGAATTGTAGCCCGGATCCTGAACTCTTCCCAGTTTATCTTCCACTTGGAGAAGAGGAAAATGATTTTATTTTACATGTGACAATTATTGTTAGCAACAACTTTGGTGATACAGTTCAAACAAATGCTTCAGTGAAGGTAAAATTAATTAGTTTCAAGAATTCTCAAGTTGATAACTAACCCATAACTGACTTCTGGAGCTTCTTCCTGTTTAAGATATATTACTTCCTTCTGAATGTGCCATAATCACCATTTTTTTTATCTAACAGAGACTATTCTCTGTGTGCTTGAGGTCAAAAGATCTTCCACTGCCCTTTTTTTCTAGAACAGAAGTCTAAAATAACTGTTTGGACATTGATTGACCAGTGTAAGCCTATTTACTGAGTCTGGAATTACTCTGTGTGGGCCCCAGAGGTTTCCTGCTTCTTCCCCAGTGTACAGGAAGGAGACCCTTATCGGGCCATTAAAAATGAAACATCTAAAATGGGGAACATGAAGTATTACCTCCCACTCTATCTAGGCTGTCATTAAGACGATCATGAAAGCTGTTCAAAGCAAATTATAACAGCCTTGGCAATGTTGAGAGCATATCTGATTCCTTCCTCAGGTGGGACCTGCAGATATGATGGATGGGAACCTGACCCTGCAGGCTGTGATATCTGAGAAGGCAAACACCATCCTAAAAGATGGGAACAACAGCATGAGTCTTTTCCAGCTGTACAAGTCCGTGACATCTGTCCTTAATCAGCAGATCCAAGAGGAAAGTTTTAACATGTCTTTACAGACAAACACACGAAAAGAGGTCAGCAAAACACTTTCTTGCAGTACAATGTCATATAATGGACTCTTCATATTCTTTGACAGCTCTTAAGTAATAGAAAGCTCACATATCACCACTTGAAATCAATGAAGGTTTCAGGTTTCTAGCATCTGTCTCAAGGTTTGGCATAGGTTTCAGCTGGTTTTCATTATTTGTCTACATAAATTATTTGTTTTATCACTCATCAGTAAAACAGTTAATTCTCAATTGTTATTTCATTAATTTAAACTCGTTCATCTAAACCTGATTTTCCAAAGCAATTTAAATATCAATAAAATGACATCTCCAGTGGGATAAATATCCTATCTAATTTCCCCCAAAAGCACTAGATGGCAGGTAATTTTCTTTTGTCCATTTTAGCCACCAGTTGATGTTCAGTCATAAACTGATATTTGTACAGTGCTTTGAGTGCCTCAGATGAAGAGATCTAGAGAATGTATCCTTCAATTAAGATTCATTATTTGAATAACATCAATCACACATGGCTCTGCTTTCTCTGGAAGTGGCATTTACACAGTAATTCACATACATTAGTACAAATTCTCACAAGTAACTCTCCTTGCTCGTAATGGATGTTAAGTGTATGAATTCTCCGTGCTGGGAGGTAACATAAAACTCATGATTATATAATTACTAGGGCAAGTGGCATCTTGTCAGTAGAGCTAATATCAGCTCAAATGATCCTTGTTGTGGAGCTTTACTCTGCTGCATAACTTACAGCAAGCCTGGCTGTCAATACACAGCACTACTTTCACAGTCCTAATTAGCATCTTGTTCTTTTGCCTAATTATCCCTTTTCATCCCAAGCTCCGAGGGCTGATGCTGACAACTCTCTCTGTTGTTAACATAACATCAATGCAGACTGCTCTGAAGATGTCAGAGGTATTGAAAGAAATCACTTACAGGAGTGAGGAGCTGTCTGTCTCAGCACAGGTAAGAAGCAATCCATCTCATATCTCCTCACACTAATAGTAGAGACTCTAATTATCCCACTGACCTTGGAAGAGTTTCAGTGCCTTATAATTATCTGTTCTTACCCATTTTTTCAACTGTACCAGCATGTGTATTTTGAGCAGCAGTATTCTGACTCTGTTTAGAGTAAGTAAATTCAAGTCTCAGATATTTTCTCAGCAGTCTCTACAATCCAGGCTATAACCATTACATTTATCATACATTTTTGAGACAGAATCCTTAACTTTTAGTCAGAAACATGTCAGGGTGTATGTTTTCTCTTGTAAAGCACTTTTAGAAGAACTGCCTGAAGAAGAACTGCCCCAAGAGGATTTTTCTAGAATTGCCCATATTCATTCATCCCTGATCCTGGCACTGCACAAATTGCACAAAGGTGATGGTCAAGGAACTATTTATGCTTACGGGGATGAGCATATGGCAGGACAGAACAAACTGTCACTGGGGGAATTTTCCCAAATATACAGGCAATAAAAACAGCTGTCCTGATTTCTGATGTATTATAGAGTTGGAGCCAGACAATGGCTTGGGAGCATTTCAGCAGGATGTGGTTAACTTTGGCAAGTCAAGAACACAGCTCAGGTCCAGCCCTCACCCTAGAGAAAAGCTGCCCAGTGTTCACAGGCTGTGGGGACGGATGTGTCCAAGCCTGCAGTGAATTTGCTTGGCTCCTTCACTGTCCCAGGCTAAAATCTGGCCAGTGCTTTCCCAGTCACAAAGCTGCATCCAGGCACAAAATAAAAATTGTAAAACCCATTCTCCTTTGGCACTTAGCACTTTGGCACCAAGATAGAAATGTATAACCTAATTTACTAGTTTACTGTACATCTAAAAGCAATCCTTGCCCAGAGTTTGAAAGACAAACCTCCTTCAGATATTATTCATCTTTTTATGGATTACATCTGTAGAAGCAGGCTGCATTTTTCAGGCCTGTATTCCATTTTGGTGTACCATCTAGTATATCATCTTTATTAGCATTTGAAGTATTACCCCAGCACAAATAATAATAGTCAAAATGGCATTACCCACTAATAGTCCCAAGAGATTACCGACGTTGCAATATTCAGTAAATGACACAGGTGTCACTTCTGTCATTTGTAGTGCCAGCACATATAAACTGCTCCCTGTGTTTCTCATGCAGGTGGAAGCCAGCAACACCCTGAAACATGTCAGTGCCTCCTTGCTGGCTGTAAACACAGAGCACAGCAGAGATGGTCAGGAGTTAAAGGATGCAGCCAACTATCTGTTTAATGCAGTGAGCAATGTTCTCAAAGCTTCTGTAGAAATCAGAGCTGGGAACACTTCAGTGCCGGAGACAGAACAGGTAATTTAGATTTGGTCCAGTTTGTACTGTACTATGTGTGAGTATTTGTTTGCTTTGGGAGGTTTTTAAAATCTCTGGTGCCTCTTGTATTTTTTAATTGGCACTGGGAAGGAGGATTCACTGTGACCCCTGATGGACTTGAATATGAGAGGAAATTTCACCCCCATTAGACTGAATAATCACCAAGTTTTTCAGAGTAGTAAGAGACCAAAATTAAATGGAATCAATGATGTGCATAATGTGCAGCTTGATGATCCTGTGTACCTTTAAGTTTACTCCTCTAATCCTTTTCCAGAGTTCAGTGTCACACCAGCTCCTGAGTACAGTTGAAAATCTCCAGAGTGCCCTGCTGTTTGGGAAGGCACCAGGTGATGAGCCAACAGTCCTCACCTCTCCCTCTGCCACAATGTATATGCACAGGTAACAGCTGCAGTGTCCTCCACTGAAGCCTCTGAGAGCTACAAATATTGATTCCATTATGCTTAAACAGAAACATGTTTGGAACTAACTAAATATTGTAGCATAATGATTGTTCCAATAGTGCAACAAGGCTGTAGTTAGTGGCTTATAGTAAGAAGAGCTTGGACTCCAGGAACATCACCTCAGAAATTCCCATGCTGTGTGTTCTTTAACCAGCAGAGAATTTACTACTATTTCCTGAATGAGGCAGTAGTCACTTACTTTTGAAATCATGTAGAAAACTCACATCATGCCAGCTAAGGGTTTCTTTTCTTTTCCAAGTTGCCAATAATGACATGTTATATGGAACTGTAACCAGCTTGGCAGAAGCAAATATAATCCTGAGGAGCCTGACAAGCATTCTCCATTCCCTATAATCATCCCTAAATTGTTCCCCAAGATCTTGGTTTTCATCCACATCAAACTGTACATTCAGATCAAGAGCATGTTCACACAGAAACCAAATCTTTCAAATACGTGCACCTTGGTAAAATTTCCTCTCCAGATATGCCAATTCCACCCTTTTTTTGATGATTCTGTAGTAGCATTATGTGGAGTACTGCATCAGGGACAGATTCATGCATGAAATATTTACTGGCAGACTTAGAAATAGTTTTGCAACTAAGTTATAGTCATGAAGAGAGAAAGTTTTCTCTGTATATATGAAGTCCATGCTATTGGTGTTTTGGTTTTTCTCCTTTTATATTTTTTTTCTCTTTTATCCTGCTTTCCTTATGCCCAACCCTAATTGGACAGACTACAAACAGAAAACATGGATAGCACATCCATTAACATCCCCAATTCCAGCTCTGCCAGCTTTACTCTCCCACCTGCCTCCTCTCTCAATGTTTCAGGAGTTGATGGTGAAACAGTGGATATAAGGGCAAGTAAACAGCTTTTATCTAACTCTATCTGACACACAGCTTACCTTCCTGATCTAATGGTTTTAGAATTGTTTATCCTCTCACAACGAACACGAGCACTCATCATTCCTCCTGTCATGCCAAGAAAATAAGTTGAAATTATTGGTCAGAGAAGCCTTCTTTTATCTTAATTGCATGAGGTTGGTTCAGCGAGTTAAGGACAACTGAATTCTTAAATTCGCCATCCCATCAGCCCCTTACATCTGCTTGGATTCACACGAGCATGGCAGGAGCAGGCAAGGGAATGAATCAATACCTACAAACCTATGTGCTGTTTGCTTACATCTTATGCTCTGAGGAGGATGCAACAGCTCAGAGTCCATATCACATTCAAACGAACCTACAGCAGCCTTCTTTCATCCCAGCAAGAAACACCTGAGTGTGGGGCACTCAGATCCTGCAGGAGACAAATGTGATAATGGCAGCACGTCTCCCATCTGATTTAGGATGTGGTGTTTTTTTCCCTCAGAACAATACATTGCATATAATTGTCATATTTTCATAATGAATTTTCTGAAGATCTCTCTGGTTGATTTGGCCCTCTCAGGAGACCCCTAAAATACCTGAAAACATTTTTTTTTTTTCATTGCACCATTTCTAACTCTGCCAAAAAGGTGTCATGGTGTATGGCAACAATAAAGATTGTTGTTCACATTTCAGAATGAAAATCACTTTCAAGGTTTATAGACCCACCTTAGAGATAAGGTAGAATCTTATTTAAATCTGGATGCAGACTTCTTGGAAGTTGACTTCTATTTGGTCTGAACTCAATCTTTCACCATTGAGCAATTCAGAGTGTGAATAAAATGAAATATTGACAACAGCTCAGTTGTCTGACTGTTACTGTCTTCTAACAGATGGTGAGCTTTGCCATGAATCCCTTTTTCTCCAGTGACGGCAGTTTTGACATCAGTGGAACAGTGGGAGGTCTGAGTCTAACTGCTCTGGATGGTTTGATTATACCAGTCAGCAACCTCAAAGAGAACATTGAGGTAAATCCACTATTTCCTAAATCTCACGCTCTTTTCCCATTTTTTCCCCTTTCTCCATTAATGAACTGTCATTTGTTATCATTTATGAGGTGAACACAAATGCTGGTAGTGTTCATTACATTAGATAATGGGTTGATGCTGTCTGTAGTTGTGATGGAGAGGTTTATGTGATGTGGTGAATGAAATAACAAATATTTTTGTATTTTCTTGAAAAGGAGGCATTTTATTCTTCCTTTAAATGAGTGTAAGAATGGTGATGGTTGTGGAAATAGATTCCAGATTACAGTTGTCCCAAAGCACAATGTGAAGTCTGATTTCATCATCCAACCACTGTATTTATTACACTACTCTTTGGCTTCCTAGCTCATATATAAACTGACACCTAAATCATTCATACACACACTTCATGCAGCCAATGTCTCAGTCATAATTGCAGTTCTCAGTTCAGAAAGGCATTAAGGGTCACAGGCTATATGACAAGTCTACACAGATTTCAAATTAACTTTTCAGAGGTTAGTTGACAGAATGAAGAAAACTACTTTGAAAGTGATATTTTTGCTGGCCATGCTTTCCTGATGTTATGAAAAAAGATAATCTAGCATGTGGCTGCATGCTGAGAAGAAAAATGCTTTTTTGTATTTAAACCTATGTCTTTCTGTTTAAAAACAGATCATGTTACCAAGGCTTTCAACAACTCAGGAAGATAAGATTCTGTTGAATCTGGGCAATTATACCACTTTTCAAGTCAATGTTACCTCAGAAAACACATCTATAGTGATCCACCTGGAATCTGAACACGACATTCCACTAATACTTTACTTGGGGTATGGGTATCACCCAAATGAAACCAACTATTATATGAAAAATCATCTCTTCTGTAAGAAAACTTCTGGAGGTAAGATAAGTGGCTAGTGGCCCATGAACTTGGAGTATGAGCCTTGACCATGATTTCAGGTGTCTAGCTGGAAAGAAACCTCATGTTTCAAAGTTTCAATCTCTAGAATAAAGTGTTCATTAACAGGAGCAAAGATTGGGATGACTGATCAATGAGTTGCCAAGAATGATTTCACACCTGTTTCACTGGTTTATTTATTACATGCAATAGATCTGCATACTTCTGAATTAGCCTTTCTATATATACATTTAAACAAAAATATTTATGTTCAAGGTGAGACGAACAGCTGGGTTCTCAGCCCAGAAGAACTCATTTTTGGAGAGGGAACCTACTATTTCATGGTTTTACAAGATCTGGGAATGGATTCAAGAGTCTACAATGGGCTAACTATAAATGCCACTTGCTTTGCATCCCGCTGTGTATTTTGGGACGAGCACCAGGGAGGCTGGAACAGCTATGGATGTCATGTAAGTAGAGCAAAACAAAACAATGTGTCTGCTACACACTTCAAAGCCAGCCCTCATAACCACCATCATGTAGTGACTGACACCATAAAACAAGATCATTCTGAGATATTTTAATAAACTCAAGAAGTTTATTCATATTGAACTAACCTTTAAACAATGTTCCCATTTCAATTTCTTGGGATGAACTTCTGTATAAGAAGAAATGGAACCATTCTGACAAGGCCATAATATATTGTAATGCCTGTTACTAGTTAGGTGTTAGAATTAATTGGAACTTGAACAATTTGGTGTGCAGCAGCTCTCTACACTAACTTACCAATCTTACCACTGTCTTTTCATTTGCTTGGTAAGTATTTATTGTATACTTTGAAGTCAGATGTTTCATCAGGAATCATTTCTGGGTTTCAGGTAGGACCAAAAACAAATCCTAGCAGCACACAGTGCCTCTGCAACCATCTGACCTTCTTTGGGAGCTCCTTCTTTGTCATACCCAATGCCATAGACGTCAGCAAAACAGCACAGCTGTTTGGTACATTCGTGGACAATCCTGTGGTGGTGACAACTGTAGGATGCATCTTTCTGATATATGTGCTTGTAGTTATTTGGGCTCGAAGGAAAGACATCCAGGATGATGCCAAAGTAAGTCTCCAGCTAATAAAGTCAATGTATTCAGGCCAATTCCCACCATACCTAGCCTGTTTTAATAGGAAGTCTTTAACCAATCCTACTCCTTTCCCTGTAACTCTGTTTACTGGTAAGTAAACATTGTTCACAAGATCACAAATTCCTACTCAGGGCTTTCAGGAATCTGTCCTTACAGGAGAGCTAACATGCTGCTCGTGTTGTGTGGCTCTGCAGGTGAAAATCACAGTCCTGGAAGACAATGACCCCTTTGCTCAGTATCGGTACCTTGTGACAGTTTTCACAGGACATCGCCGTGGTGCAGCCACAACCTCCAAGGTATCAGTGGCACTGTGTGGGAGGAGAGTTTGCTTAGAGACCTGGATGAATAATGAAGCACCTGAGGCTATGAAACAGGACAGCTCAAATGCACTGTCTGAGCCAGAAAGCCCTTAGGTTTGATGAAAGGAGAAATAATCACACATAGGATCGACATGTGCAAATCTTCATTTTGCCTTTTTATTTTCCAGGTGACTCTCACCCTCTATGGACTGGATGGAGAGAGTGAACCCCACCATCTAAATGATCCTGATACACCAGTCTTTGAACGTGGAGGAGTGGATGTTTTCCTCCTCTGTACCTTCTTCCCTCTTGGGGAACTGCAGAGTATTAGACTGTGGCATGATAATTCAGGGGACAGTCCGTCCTGGTAAGTGGAGGTCTGGAGATGCTGGGAAGTAAAAATCCAAAAATAATTTTTTATAATGGCAACAGCTTTCCCTTTCTAGCACTCGAAAATTATCCTTTCTGCAGTTCTAGAAAGAAAAGAAGTGTTAGAGTCTAGTTTTTGCAACTAGACCAAATCATAGCCTAAACTGCAGGACCAAGAGTGCTTCCCATAGAAGCTGAAGGACAGAGTTTGCCCTCCACAGTCTTGTTGAGCTCTGGATTTTACACTCTCAGTGACATGTGATTGTGCCCTGTGTGTTGTTCCAACAGGTATGTGAATCGAGTATTAGTCCATGATCTGGCGTGGGATCAGAAATGGTACTTCCTTTGTAACTCTTGGCTAGCCATTGATATTGGAGAATGTGTCCTAGACAAAGTGTTCCCAGTAGCAACAGAACAGGACATGAAGCAGTTCAGGTACCTTCTCTTTCATGGATTTTTTTACTCTTGATAGCAGTCAGTTTGGAAAAACAAACATGAAAAATACAGACCAAAGCCCTAAAAAAAATGAAAACAAGGAAGGTATTTCCACTGTCCTTAAAGGGCTCTGAACAAGGAAGAGAGGGAGGATGGTTACATAAATCTAATCATTACCTTAACAGTAGTATCATACTGAAAATATTGGTGCTAAAGAAGAATAGCCTGACAAACCTACAGAAACCTAAACATCTTCTCTTAGGTGTAATTTTCTTAACAATTTAAATAGGAACTATTCACTTTTCCTCTATGCTGTGGCCAAAAGGAAAGGACATAAGTAGCTATGACCATTCCATGCAAATCAAGCCATGATATTTGATATTTTCTCCTAGTTATTACTTCTGTTGATAGTGCCTAGAAGCATGAACAGGCTGGGACCCTGAACTAGGGCTTTGTTCTTCCCTCTCCTTTCTACATATCCATTTGATTTCCCTCTTCTCCTTCCCAGCAATCTGTTTTCCATGAGGACCTCCAAGGGTTTCCAGGATGGGCACATCTGGTACTCTGTTTTCAGCCGCTCCCCACGAAGCTCCTTTACACGAGCCCAGCGTGTGTCCTGTTGCTTCTCACTGCTCCTCTGCACCATGCTGACCAGCATCATGTTCTGGGGCGTGCCAAAGGATCCTGCTGAGCAGAAAATGGATTTGGGTAACAAACCTCACCATTGCTTGGGCAGGCAAATAAAGAGACAGCTGAATCTCGAAGCAAAGTTGAATAAATGAGGTTTTTTTCACAAGGGAGAGACTTGGTGGTTTATTTTGCCTGGGGTTATTTTTCCTTCTCTCCTCTGTTTGACCTTGACAGGTAAGATTGAGTTCACATGGCAGGAAGTGATGATTGGCTTTGAGAGCTCCCTCCTCATGTTCCCCATCAACCTGCTCATTGTGCAGATCTTCAGGAACATACGACCCCGGCCAGCCCAGAAGGGCAGAGAGAAGAAGCCGGGAAAGAATGGCCAAGTGTCCCCAAGCCTGCCTCCCACCCCAGGGGCCACCCAGGTTGCCTCTCTCACTCCAGAGGCTGTGACAAAGGTAAGTCCCAGTGAGTCCTGCACTGCCCTCTGCTGCCACACACTGCCGGCTTCCCCAGCTGCACAAATTTCCCTGTTCCGATGCCCTTCAGCCTGTCTGAAGAGAAAAGCCAATTACAACTGGTGCAAAGCAATCATTTGCCCACCTAAGTGCAATCTTTCATTAAGGTCTGCCTTTGTACATCCCAGCCCTTGCACAGTTATTGTGTGTGACCAAATCACTGTGTTCAGGAGTTAAAGGAAGCACTAAGTAAGACAGTGAAGATAAAAGGTATCATGGACCACATCTTTCTCAGTTTAGGTCTTTAAGCAGAACCTTTTGAACCCGAAATCTGGCTGTCACATCTATCACTGCAGGATGTGCTATTCTTATCCATTCTGGAGATTTTAGCAGTTGGTGCAGCTCCCAGCCAGTGGTACTGTCAGACCACATCAGCTTAAGCCACTGCAGCCAGAGTCACTGCTGTGTTGCTGCTCTCTTTCCTAGGACATAAGAAGAATTGCCAACTCACTCTTTAAAGCCCTGAAGGCTCCATCTCTCACCTCAGCAGCAGACCTTGAAAAATCAACTAATATCAACACACTCCTGTCATTGGTTGAGGACATCATCTGTCAGCAGAACAGAGCTGGGCAAGGGTTTTATGATGAAAGCAAGAAGGATGGCCCTATAATTGTCACTTTGGGTGCTATGGATCTCCAAGGTAAATAATACACTGTGAAAGCCTTGCAATGAAAATGATGATAGCACTGGATGTGATGACCCAAGCTGTTCTTACATTCTGACTCAAAGGCAACAACAGAATCACAGAATAGCTGAGTTTAGAAGGGATCTCTGGATCCCACCGTGCTGGGTCAGTGGGAGGAGGATTGCCCAAGATCAAGTCAGTCAGATGCTGAATGTCCCCAAGGATGAAAACTCCACAAACTTTTTAAGCAACTTACTGCAGTGTCCAATATCTATGTTTTTTCTTATATTCAGAAATTTCCCATGTTTTAAGATGTGCCCATTGCTTCTTGTTCTTTCACTGCACCACTGAGCAACCAATTAAGTAAAAACAACTGTGAAATCTATGTTTCGTAAGATGTAGAATCAAATATTTGCTATCAGTCTGGCTTGGGAGCTGGATCAGCATCTACAAATGAAAAGACTCACAAATATCAGTTGTTTCACAAACTCTTTGACCTGTCCTTTTTTTTTCTTCTTGGCCTTGTGTTGTAGTTTCTTTCAGTCTGACTCATAAATTAACAAGACTATATGAGTAAAAAATCTCACTGATTTAATTAAGACTCACATTTTGCTTTTCCAGGGAGTCTTCCAAGCTACTAATTGCACAGGTACACCACGAACAAATTAACAGTTGATCTGATCTGACCTGTCTATTAAGCTTTTAGGACTGCTGTTTAACTCAGCTGTCTTCTGGAAAAAGTTCCAGGCCTTTCCAGCAGAAGGCCATTAAGCTCTAGTACTAAAGCTGCTTTGACATGTCCCTTCAAATGTTAGTCTTCATCACACTCATGATCTTAAGCTCCAATTCTACCACCTTTTGTATTGAACAATGTTTTAATCTGGGACTATTTATTTTCTCAATAAATAAATAAATAAATAAGTAATTCTTTGCCTGCAGAAAAAACAAGAAGTCCAACTCCAGAGAAGAAAATTTGTGACCAGCTGAAATACAGTGATTACCATCGCTGCTTGTACATGCAACTCCAGCATGTAGAGATGGAGCTGGAATTACTGGGGCCCCATAAATTTCAGATGCCTCAGAGTTACACACAAGCTGTTTGTCAGGTTCAGCATATGAAGAACCTCCTGGAGAACCAAATCTGTTCATCAGCATCCATCAGTGAGGGGTAACCCAGTTCTCATTCTCAGTATAAGTAAATTCAGGTCATGAATTTAAAATTGGACAGGATGACAGAGCCCAAATAATTACTGCTTAACATGTGCTAGATAACTATTATTACATCTGTAAAAATAAGTCTTACTATTATACCACTGCAGGAGCTACAAAGAAATTTCCATGCACTGTGAGCTGCACACAAAGGCAATAATGACAGATCATTGCTGTTTGTCATTTCTGGCTCCAAAGTGGAAAGTTACAATACAATGCCATGTGATAGTAAAGAGCTGGGATAATCACCCAGCTCCAAAGTCACTGAAGTCTCTTAAAATGTATAGATAAAGAAAAATTAATAAGCAGACAAAAATAGTTCAATGAAATATGCTAATTAAGTTGGAAGTATTGAAAACAATTGCACTAATTACGTCACTTGGCCATTATGGCGATCACAAGAGATGCATTCAGCAGCTTAAATGCACTCACAGCTTTGTCAATAATTCTACTGGAGATTCAATTATGCATGAACTGAGGAGTAAATAAGCCCATCACATTTATTTTGATTTTAGCTGATGTCTGCACACTTTCTCATTATTTTTTCTCACTGTGCTTTTTGGTATCCATATATCCTATATAACTGTATTAATTAAAAGAATATTTTGATTTTATATCATAAGATGTTGCCTATTCCCAGTGAACCTGATGACTGTGATTTCGGTTCCTGTTCCATCGCAGACAGATTTTTTTTCTCTTCTGGTTGACTCTCAAGGTGGTCCTATACTCCAGACTTGTCCAGTGATGACAAGAAAAGTTCTTCTCCCAGAGGGCTGCCCTGGTGGTTTGTGTTCATTGCTTGGTTCCTTGTGGCAGCCACCAGTGCTGTGTCTGGGTTCTTTACCATGCTCTACGGACTCCATTATGGCAAGGAGAACTCCATCAAGTGGCTCATCTCCATGGTCATATCCTTCTTGGAAAGTCTTTTCATCACACAGCCCTTAAAGGTGAGAGCCTCAGAAACACAACCACTGGCCGAGATGGACTCACCTGCTGCCATTGCAGAAAGACAATGCAACATGTTCTAAAGAGCTACAGGATTTAGGATATAAAGTCTTTGCCCTCAAAACAAGAGCAGGCGGGTGATTCACAGAGTTCTGTTGAGTTTTGCTGACACTAACTCCATTAGTTTCATCTCCCTTGCTTTGTCAGGGTTTAATGAGGTTTCTGAGTAGTGAGGATGTGTCACAAAATCCGTTTAGCTGAACAAATCCCAGCACTGTGCACTGTTCTCTTGTTTATGGCTTCAGCTGCATGGGCTCAACAAACCCAGAGCTCTGTTGTTCTCCTGCAGTGCTTGGATCCAAAGGGACCCAGGTAAAACCCAGTCTTCTTTATATGAAATAGGAATATGTTGAGTCTATAGCTGATTCTTTCCAGGTGCTGGGATTTGCTGCTTTTTTTGCTCTGGTTCTGAAGAAGGTGGAACATGAGGATGAAGAAAACACAGCTATTGATGGCCCTTTATCTGCACCAGGTAACTGACTGCAAAGTTAAAAATTGTTAAAGAAAGTGCAGAATTCTCCAAGCTTTTGGAGTGCCTTATGAATGAATATGTGACTAAGCTCAACTGGCTTGTAACAAAACCTGTTACTATTCTACAGCTTAGTGAAAAGAAATAAGTGACCAGTAAAAAATGCATCCTTCATGTAGACTGGTAGCTCTTTATGTGACAAGCATAACTAAAACCTCTCACAAAGAAATTTCCCACATCCTTTGAGCCCTATATGGATGTTCTCAGGTTACATACTTTTCCACAGCCACAATTATCTGTATTATTCCCCTAAACTGAACAGTGGCTCCTGCAGTCATAATCATATCTAAATAAAGCCTTCGCTAGCAGACAGGAATCCTAGGGCACAACAAAGTTATCTGATCTACACCTTCCCCCCCTGCTCAGCCTTAGGCTATGAATACAGCACCTTCTGAGATGCTCAGCCTAGAGAGACACCTGCATTAAATAGAAATGTTTCCTTAGAAAGTTCAAACGAACAAAAAGCAGGACGTGGATGATCAATTGACTAATTCCAAGGTTCACTGTTCTCCCTCACAGGTGATTCCCACCCTCTCTTTGGGGTCCGAAGGGACAGTAGAAGCAATATTTACCGGCCACCTCCTGCTGCTGATGTGGAGAAAATGAAAATCAGCTGCATGAAGGAGCAGAAAGCATTTGCCCTCATCAGAGAAATCCTGGGTATTACCCATACGTAGATTATCTTGTTTTATTCAGTAATACTCATCAGTAATTTTACATCTGTGAAAATATTGTTCTCTTGGGTGACAAAGTTTTGGCATATCTTCAGCTTTCTGCCAGCCATTATGATGTAGAGACAGGCTGTTCCATGGCAGCTGGAGCTGCAGGGAGGTGGGAATGTTAGCTGGAGATAAAAATGTGGCTAAGGCTTCATTTTATGGTAAAGAAACACATCACAAACACCAGAGATTAAAGAAGAGCAGAAAGGACAAAAGGAGGAGGTCAACAGTTAAACGAAGCTGAAATCAAAGAGCAGATGGAGGCCATCTTTCTAAAAGCAGATAATATCTATAGATAATGGTTTATGCCCCTGTATTATTTCCTCTGAAATCAACGGCCAAAAAAAATTACCTCAACTTCACTTGGAACAAAGTTAGACTACTCATTTTATTTGGAGCTGCCATGGCTACTTCTGTTCAGCCTTCCCACTTATCTTCTTGCCTGCTACTCATATTCCAAATATGAAACACTTAAACTGCAGCACATTGAAGCAGCTTGGGTGCATTCATTAGCACTGGTCACTCAGAGTCTACAAAGCACCTCCTTGGCCTAATAGGTGCTGACAGCAGTAATCATTCATGCAATCTATTTTGAACAGCATTGTTAATTCAGAGCTCACATGTGGTCTCTTTCTGGTTTTTTCCAGCCTATCTGGGGTTTTTATGGATGCTGTTACTGGTTGCCTATGGGCAGAGAGATCCCAATTCCTACTATTTAAACAAACACATTGAGGACAGCTTTACAGATGGATTCCAGGATGTCTACAGTTACCAGGATTTTTTCACGTGGGCGAACACTACTTTACTCAAAAACCTTTATGGATCATATAAAGGTGCAGAGTCACATTGTTTCCCTTCAGCTTGCCAGATTCAGAAACATTATTTATTATTTAATTCTAACTTGCATATTTGAGTGGAGAAAGAGACTGTAAGGCCAGCAAGGAATCTTATAATTGAATACCAGTGGATAACAGAACCTCACAGCTTGATCCCAAGTTAAACATCCCCTGATATTTTCCTTATATTTAATGTAACCCAAAAGTTCTGCACTGCAATGCTAAATTTTTCAATTTTACCTTACTTATTCCAGATATTCAGATATATCCTCAGTTCTCTA